>JAJHUR010089017.1:50478-105638 GCA_027495735.1 Lutjanus campechanus | reverse complement strand
TCTCTCTCTCTCTCTCTCTACAGATGTAAATGACAAATGTGACTTACTCTGCATTTCCATGGATCAGATGGAAGAGAATCCATGGCTGGCTGGAGGCAGAAGGTGTGGTAGCCCTTATCACAGGCATCGCATACCAACATTTTAGAGTCTTCCCCTGGTTGTCTAAGGAAATTAATAAACCAGACATTACTCTTAGAAATGGAAGATAAATTTTATGTACAATAGGATAAATGTCTTTTTAAAAGTATGTAAATTTCATGCAAAATGCTGGGCAGGACTAATGAAGCACTAATGTAGGGTAATTTGATTCATAGGATTGGACTCACCTGCAAGTCTGGCACACTTTACACTCTGGGCACTGCCATCCTGCCCGCTGGATGGGCGTGGCACCAATCTCTAGACAGGCCGCATGATAATGTAGGCCACAACCCGTACAATACAGCAAGTCTGCGAGCTCCCCGGCTGAGTCACAGACTGCACACCAAGACTCTTCACCTGCTGTAAAAAAAACAAAAAAAAAAACACGTTTTTAAAGATTCCTATTGTTTAGTTTAATTTTTTAAGTTTCAAATTTGTAAAAAAAAAAAAACACAGACTACCAATAATTGATTTTGTTTAATTTATGCAAGCAGCTGACATTTTATGACATTAAAGAGCATAAACATGTTCAAAGCCTTGGCAGAATAACAGTGCACAGCTGATACACCAAAATCAGTACACAGGTTGTCTTACAGAAATTGGACGCGAGTGCGGTTTGATATTTGCAGCTTGTCATCATCTTTGTAATGTGCACAGAGCACAGGCCTTATACTGTGATTGAGCGTCTCCTAAGTAATGACAATCACAAATACATCTGATTTTCTTACCCAGCTCCTCTGCCTTGTCTATGTGCTCTGGACAGAGGAGGACCAACTGCTTCATGGACTGGAAGGATCCACTGGCAGCCGAGCAGGGGAAGTGGTAGAACCGTGAGCAGCCCTCAGCATGGCATTGAATGGTTGCACCCAGCCTTTTGCAGTATTCGCAAAGCTGAAACAATCCAACAGTAGCAACTCAGATTTTGTGAAGGAAGCATCTGTTAACCCCTAATACCATCTTAAGTACGTTTATGAACAGTAGTGTTACCAAAAGTATCAATCTTTCAACACCCATCGATTCTGAATACTTGAAAAGATGTTAATACACCAGTACCAGCTGCACTTTCTCACCCTCTCCTCTCTGACAGCAGCAGAAGAGACAGCAGGAGGGGGGAGTGTTGGAAAGCCAACTGATAATCAGCGTTAACTTAAAGTATTTAAGAACTGTAAAATGAGGTTGACATGCTCTGACTCTGACTCAATACTAAACATCAACTGTTGCTGTCACCACTATTGCTTTAACATCACACTAAAACATGTAGCAAGGCTAATGAAACAAATTTTTACCGCCATTACAGAGGTAAAATAAATATAACATGACTTAACAATGACTAGACAGTGCAACATCATGAACAACTGAGACAGAGTGTTACATGAACCTTATAGCTGTAATATAATTAACCTCATCAGTGCCTTCTGCCCCAACAATCTTTACATAAAGTCAATACAACAGCTCTTCTACATTTTTCAAGTTACTGTATCAAAATTAGAAATTGCAGTATCGACAACACTAATGGACAGTGCACTTACCCGCTGTGTCCCTGAGATAACGGCCTTATCCACGTTCTCCAGCTCCTCATTCTCCATCCGCTTCACTCCTTCCGACCACGCCGCACACCAGTGATGAACCCAACAACCCCCTGTTCATTATAAAGCCCTACATCAGTACAATACCTAACCAAACTTCAATTCAACATCTGTGTTCTACATTTATAGTAGATGAAAAATATATGACTTATTCATAGTAATTATTTATTGCACACTAATGATACTAGTGGTAGTTTAACCTGAGTCGTCAAAGAGTGCCGCCAGACAGGGGGAGTCGGAAAATCCAATGGAAGACAGGTCATCATTCCCAGGCTGAGGCAGTGGAGAAGCTGATGGCTTGAGGGTCGGCCGCTCTGAAGATGGGCCAAAGTGTCTCAGTTCCCGCTGTCCATGCAAGCTCCGCTCCACACAGTTACAGAGCGCACAGGCTCGAACGCTCTCTCTGTACAGTTACAAGCAAAATTGTTCGAAAAACAAATGGAGGTTCAGTTTTTGGCATTGCATGAGCAGTTTCTTGGGATGAAGACACCAACAGTGTACACTAAATTAAAAACTTACACAGGTGTGCTGGAAGAGGCTGCAGTAGCACCAGACACATCCTCAGCAGCAGGAAGGGCTTTGGACTCCTCCTCAGAGGAGACAAGCTGCTTTGAAGGGGCATTGTCATCAGCTACAGGATGAGGGGAAAAGAAAAAAAGACTAATTTATTGTAAATACTGCATGAAATAATGAGAATAAATCATTTTCACTAAAGATGTCCATGAATGTTCTCATTTGTCCAGGTCATTGCAATCTCAGGAAAGATTAAATCGACTAGACTAGACTAGACTAGACTAAATCAGACTAGGCAGGCAAGAACTGATGAAGCTTCTTGGATGAGAGGCCAAATGTCTTCAAAAAATACATTTAAACAAGTCCAGTTGCTTTCGATTTAATCTTTCCTGAGACATTTTCACTAAACCCATACCGACTTATCTGCTATGGGGATATAAAAAGAAATTCTAATAATAACCTATAGTAACAAATTACATTTACACATCACATCTCTATTGTGGGAAAATAAAAAAATCCTTTTTTCTCAACCAATTACATTTCTCTTTCACAGCAAAAGTACATGTGATATTATTCATCTTCCTGCAGTGTACATTTATAATAGAGGACATTTGGGACAGGAGAAAATTTTTAAAAAGAAAAACACATTACCTGTTGGTTCAGAGTCATTCTCTTCGCAGTTTGATTTCTGCTCGTCCATCCCCCGTACTGATTTTGACCTCCTTGACAGAGATCTGCAATTTAAAAACACAAGTAGAATCAACTTGTAAATGTTTATCTGCAGTAGAATGGTTTAATAAAACAATTCAGAGTGTGCAAACAATCTGTGGGCATTTAATCTGTTAACTGGGTGCACCATTAAGATCAGGTCTGCTATCACTATACTAGAAAGAATATATATATATACATATGTGTGTGTGTTCTGTACAAGTGAAACACAAGTGAAACAAGTGAAAACCTCATTGACAATAAAATGACCTGGAGTGACCTGGCCAAGAAGGATACATAAAACATCGCTGCAACAACAAACACAAACAATACAGACAGAAAAATACAACTGTGACACAAAACAAAGGAGGTAAACACACTATCTAATAAATATGGAATACATGGTCAAGGACAAAATCAGACATGTAAAACTATGACACAGGTACATTTATCTAGAACTATTTCAGTGTAAATTTATGTGCAATCACACTGATCAAGGATAACGTTGTCTAGATCTTTTAAAACGGACTTAAATTCCCCCTAGTGATCAGCCCTGACAATTTTAGGTCCTTCTGTAAATTATTCCAGGATGAAGGGGTGGCACATTCAAAAGCTTTTCTGCCTAGTTTTGTTCTAACTTTGGGGACCAGTATCTGTAGAACATTTTGAGATCAGAGGCCAGACTGATTTAGCTTTTTTTACACATGTATGTACACAGATAGCAATGAACCAGCACAGTAAGAGTTTTATATATTAAAACCAAACAATTAGAAGGTCTGTGGACATAGAAAGATGGCCATTTAGCTGTGGCATACAGAGTACAGTGTTGGATGTGACTTACACATACATTCATGTACTCTGAGAATCTGATAATGATATGGGAAAAATTACTAAATTCATGAAATTTAGATTTGTTCCCATAAAAAAATTAACCAGCTAAGTGACAAAGAGGTCCCCACTTACCACAATAGAAAATGACACTGCTCATCAGCCAACATATGTTTATCATTATTAAAGAGCAATCCCCTAAAAGTCAATCATTTCTTGCCACACCACTCTACCTAACCATGCAAAACCCCTTCTCACATGAAGACCTACAACGAACAATGCAACCAATTAAATATGGCTGTTATGTCCTCACTTTAGATGATTTCCGTGTGTTAATCTGACTATCGTTAGCACTAATGCAATCGAGCTTTCTCGCAAACTCATGAAAATAGCGCGAGGGTTACATGAGACAGATCAATCGGAAACCACTTTACCAATTCGAGTTATTATTTACCCAGCAATGCATAATCCAAATCGGTGAAACTGCTGCGCGATAAAGCACGAAATGATAAAACTGAAATGGTGTTTTCCTAAATAAAACAACCATAAATCGGGATACACAAAGAAAACACAACTTCCGTGTGTAGAACTTCCTGTTGCAGTGGGACTCCTCTCGTGCGGAACCTTTGTCGCTCGTATTTTAGTTCCGCTGTGAGATTCACGCCATTAAAAAAAAAAATACTGTAAAACAACAATGCGAGACTGGATGGGCTCAACATTCATTCTTCCATGAAGACAATAATAGGAAGTCATATCATGTTTTTAACGTCGAGGGCTCGAGGGTCGGATGATACTTTAAAGGGAAGGCTCAATCGGCTCTGATTCGCATAGTTTATTCGACATTATAGCACAGGACTGCTTCAACAATATGTGTTAATATCACACTGAATGTTAGAAAATAAATAATCGAGTATAAAGCCTATGATGCCGAGCAGTATGCTCTCTCCCAATGGGTTCAAAAGACAATAAATGTGACAGAGACTCTGATATATAGATCCAGCTCAGAGTCTCGCAGTGTTTTCAGTTAAAATTACAAAACAAAAGCTGAGCAGTCATACTAAAAACCCCTTCCTGTGAGCTAACGATATCACATATTTCGAAATGTTCCTTGTTCATCGTCACTGAGGCTGTTGAAAACAGATCCGAGAACGGGTGCGCTTTTCTCGTGTTTATAATATATAACACCAGATTTCATCACAAATTAAGATCTGAATGTAATGAATTATAGCACCAAACCAATACCTACGTATATGCATCTTTCTCGAAATCGTTTAAGAGTGTTTTCAATGCCTGTCCAGTCAGTACTTTAACGTTACACAGCCCATACTCAAACACACCTGCACTATTAATCTAATGGCGCTATATTAAAACGCCGTTTATCAAATGGCACCGAAAGCTGTTGAAGGCAGAATGCACAAATTATTTCATCTATGAAACGTTCACGTTACATCCTAATAACGTAATAAACGTGTTCGGTGGCAGCAACACTGAAAACACTCTCTCATCGACAACAAACTAACGTCAAAACACAAGTCCTACAAAACATTAACTGATGTCATAACACAGCTAATGAGAGTACTAAATAGTACTAAATAGGCTTTGTCGCTAAAATGAAGTTGTCCAGAGCAAAAAGTGATGACATGATGGCTGAGTTAACGTCTTAACATCCTGGCTAACTGAGTTAACATGAAGTGTTAATATTTCAATTTAACTTTAACGGTTAATATGTTTGCTTTTATTTTGTAATGTTAATGCTGTTTGTTGCAGTGCCACAGTAAAAACTATCGAGGTTTTATAGTTAAATAATTGCAGAGCTAAGCACTATTCCTCAATGTAAACACCGACTTCAAAGGGTTGGTTCTGTCCAGCAAATAGCCTGTTCCCTGTCACTAGCGACAGGCGGATACGGAAAAGCTAACAACTACCAATGGTGACGTAGCAGCAAAGTGTCCCGAAGAGGCAAAACTACGAGAAATAAATCAAATTTCATGCACAGGCACACATACTTCTACTACTGTCAACCAGCTACCATGTGGATCACACAGTGGACACCGCCAACGTTAAACATATTCCAACCTAAAGTTAGCCTCCAGGTAACACAGCTAGTTCTCCAGCAAGTAGACATCCCCCATCTGGTAGAAGCTAACAGCTAAAGCAGAGCTAACATTACCCGGTCTAAGGTCAGGGTTGGTGTGTCTTTAGGTATGTCTGATGCAAGAAGTTCAAAGAGGCCATAATTAAAAGAGCTCACCTCACAAAAACAATATCGTCTCCTCATACATCAGCAAAATCCAAACAGCCACACAGCTTCCCAGAATGCTGCTGGTCGCTTCATTTTATGTACCGGACTAACGCTGCGGCTAGCCGGCTGGAGGGAGAGTGGGGGAAGTGCACGTCGGCGGAAGGCAGGCTGTGCGGTGGTGCTAGCTAAGCTAGCTCTTCAATTGGATGGATAATGCTAGGGTTACCTAGCTAACCAGCAACTTGAGCTTTGTGTCGAGTGGTCAGGGGACTATTAAGCACTGAGACAAGCCTTCAACCAGTCCCGAGAAAGATACCCCAGTTTCATAATCCCAAATCTATCTATCTGGCTCGTTGCTTGTTGATTTAGCTTGAATGCTAATAAACTAGCCTCTGCTCTGTTCTGGAATCTCGCTCGCGAGGTCGTTAAAGCTACTGCAAGTTTGCACAAAATAGTGCATCCGACAATTACAGCCTTAAACTTTGTTGACACGACAGTAAATACATTTTTGCTTTCAGTTTCAGTCGTCTGCAGACATTTATCTACCTAAAATTTGCAGCTCAACTTTGCATGGACACCCTTGTATGGGTCACTAGCATCTCTTCACTTCGCTGAACTGCGTTGCGTCTGCACACACGGCTGTTCCGCCGAGTGGCTAGCCGCCGCTGCTAGCTATGCTAGCTAATAACAACTACGTCAAAAATTAATTCATGCAAAAAGACGAGCAAAATGAGTGTTTTATTAGTAGATATAAGTAAAATGTGTTGCAGCTTTAGTCCAACAGTGAACAGCTTTGTGCGAGGTTGATCAATCACGACGCAACACAAGGTTTTAATCTGGAGAGCTCGGACCACTGAAATATGGTAGATATCAGATATTAGGTCATTAGATTTTCGGATCCAGGGAAGCCATTTTTCATTAGATTGTTATGATTATAGGACCAAAGCTGCTTTGACGTGCCTGAAGATGAATGCATATGTTTTGATAAATTATCGGCCTCGATCGAGTTCGATTAGGTTCATATAATTCTCCTTGCAAATTAATTGTGTGATTAACATAAACAAGTAGGCTACTGAGCTCTTCATCATGGTTGCTAATTCCTTATTCTGCGTCTGTTTCTGTACTGCTATACATTGCGCATTTGGCTGAAATGACTTCAACCTGCCATGATCTGAAATAAACCTTGACCGAGTTTCAGCAGGTTCACTTACAATAACCGAAACCAGCCAGAAAACCTTGTTTATCCCATTTTTTGCTGTGTGTTATTGTGTACACTTAAGATTTGTGGCCGCATTGTTTTGACTTATTACCAAGTTTCATGCAACTCATCCACGTCGATTTTCATCAAGCGACGTGGAAACGAATAATCAAAATAAAATAATTCTGGAGACCTTAAAAATGCTATATTGTGTTTAAAAGGCTGACAACATGCTCAGCCCTCCAGCAGACATGAAAACAAACACTTAACCTCTGATACTATATCATTTCATAACTAACAACTGCAACTAAGGATTGTTTTCTATATTGATTAATCTGATTAATCAATTGGTTTTTGGTCCACAAAATGTAAGAAAATGGTTAAAAAAAATATTGATCACTGTTTTGTAAAGCCCAAGCTAACATCCTCTAATGTCTTGATTCGTCCACATCCCAAAGATTTTCAGTTTAAAGAACTAAAGAAACTGTGAAAATATTCACATTTGAGAAGCTGAAATCAGACAATTTGGACATTTTTTTCTTTAAGAATTGACTCAAAACAATTTATCGATTATCAAAATAGTTGCCAATTAATTTAGTAGTTGACAATAAATCAATTGATCGACTAATTATTGCAGCTCTAGTTAAATTAGTAAGTTTAGCAAATTCAATGAGGCAATATTAGCATGGGAAACAGATGTTTACATTGCCAAAGCACATGTTAAATAAAAACAAAAGAAAAATGTACATTAGCAGAAGAATTTAAATATACAGCCCCGTATATTCAGATAAATAAAAGAAAAGAAAAAAATGTAGATTTGCTTATTGCTTGTTCATGTAATACATGTTCAAATCTGGTCTTAAACTAAGGTTAAGGAAATGTAGGCTGTGGGTGAACACAACACAGATCCTATTGGAGGTGGGGTTGGGAGGTGGGTCATCCTTATCATTAGTTTGCCTTATCACTGTGAGAAAATCACTGTGGTGTGAGTGACCCAGAAAAGATAGGTTCAAGAAAAGTGCTCAGAGAGAAATAATAATGTGAATAATATCTGAATTGAGAAATGGGGGGGGGCATTTGACAGTGTAATAAAACTTAATGATCTTTATGATAAATCCAAAATGTATGGCTTTACTTGAGGTAAAGAAAAATATTCATTACACAGTTATAATGGTCTCATGACAGCCATTATAAAACCCAACCGCATATGACAGTTTAATGTGATATTAAAACATAAAACCAAACAGTTTGATAATGTCAAGTTGTCATGACAAAGACAATATTGGATTGATTAATGTCAAGTGGTCATAGCAAAGACATCTCAAACAATGTCAGCTTTGCATTAAAAATTACATATTTGACAGAATGACACTTGACAATGACAATATTCATCAAGACGCCTTCATGTTCATGACAGGCATCGTGACATGGTTATAACAGTGTAATGACAGTCTTATGCACACACCTTCAAATAAAGTGTTAGCAAGCCTCTTTTTTAATTTTCAAAAATTGTAGCACAGCCCTAAAGTTGTTGAAAAAAATATCTTTTGTTCTGTAGACTACTAAGCTGTGCACTATCAGCTCTTGCAAATCCTCCCCTGTGTGTGTGTGCAGTTCTTAAATCAAGACACCCACCTCCCGATGTCATCCATTCATGTGCCACAACGTGAACTAAAAGCCTGAGGCAGTACACACAGTGAAGCTTGGATGTCACTGGAGTGATCCTGTGAACTAAGAGAAAATTAGGTTGGGTAACAGTCTGTCCCTTTATGAGAAGGTCACAGGTTTAATCCACATCAGCTACTGTACGGTATCTGCTGTCATGCCCTGCAGCCAAACACTGAAATGTTACAGGTAAATGGTTTTCCTACACTATAAAACTTAAAACACTTAAAAGTAACTGTCGACAATAACATTTTGCTAAATGTCTTAAATGTAAAGGCAACATTAGTGAACACACACATAAATGCCCGACATTGTGTGCTACATAAGCAGTGAACAACCACCTGCTGCACGGGGGTTGATCTGCAGCTGACCCTGCACTGTGAAACGTCTGTGGTAATGCTTGTGCAGAGGCATCTATGTGCAGAATGTGCACCTCAGGGCTCAGATAAGAAATGCTGAAGAAAAAAATGTTGGAAGACTTCTCATCAACACGGTGAATACAGTTGGAGAACTGAAGCTTTATGCAACTAAATAAGAACTGTCCTCTAAATGTGATCTGAAATTGTGAATGTTTTGGTTGTAATAAAATTTAAGAGACACACTACAACTGATGCACACTGGTTTACAGATTTATTTTTATTTTTCAAATTTTCATAAGCTATTTAAGCATACAACACTTAAATACACAGTAAAGGGAATTCAGTGGAATCAACTAATCTTTTTTGTTTAACTTAACATGAATGTATGAAGTTTATTCATTTCGAGTACATTCAGCCCAAAATGTGTGTTTATTTTCAGACCACTTTAGAACTAATAAACATGAGTTCTTGAGTTGAATAAATTGAGTTTACTCAACTAATTAAATTAGGTTTCTAAAGAAAAACAATCAGCACATTAGCAGACATCATACTGACAGTTGTTCCTATAAAATAAAACTGGTTTCATATTGAATTAGGTCATATGTTTTTTTTTAACAATTCTCCAGTAGATTATTCAATGAATAATTGGTTTATGAGGTGTTTAAATGACTGAAAAATCAGCCTATAAAAAGATTAATGAGATACAGAAACTTTTTTTTTGTACATTTCATTTCATAACCATAAATATTGTCGCCATTTTGCACGTTTGTTTAATACATTTCACATTTCAACTATACACATGGGCTCTGCTTGCACTGCTTTCTAATATTTTTGCAGTCTTGCACATGTCATATGTTTATTTACGCATACTGTCTGTTGCACTAGCTAAACTTTACTTTTTGCACTTTATATACTTCAGTTTACACTTTACAATGCATATCAATAAACCCTGTTCTCACAATAGTATTAGCACTGTTTAATTAATTAAGGTCCTGTTCCATTTAGTGTAGCAGGGCCTTTCCAGTGAGCCAACATGTTCAATAGCAGCACCCTGACTCTATTCGACCTGAATGGAACGGACCCTTAATCAGTATCCTATTAACACCTGTGCTTACTATTTCATGTCAAAAAAGGTCTATTTGTTTGGGCTTCTCCATTGATGCATCTTTCTCCATCACATCTCAATAAATCTTCTCATAAAAAGGTTTTGTTATTATTGAAGCAAGATGATGCTGGTCTGTATTTTACAAACAATATATTTTGGACTGTAAATGTGTGTTTCTCAGTGGCTGTGGGGTGTGCAGGTTCTCATTTTGAAAATAGGTTATTACTGGCCCCTCTGACAGGATTAGTTAACTCCCCATTCAGCTTTAGCAAGATTGGATTAGATTTTGGGGAGGGGGGGTTGAGACTGGTTGGAAGGCTGATTGGCTGATGGGAGTAAATAGAGGGTGGTATTAGGACACCGGGCTTTTTCTATTGGCCAGTCAACAGAGCGGGTGCTTTCCCATCTGCCTCCTGCATCTCAAGGATAATCCCATAGAAATACAGTACCTCCACAGAAGTTAACAACAGAACATAAACCGGAAGAAGAGAACACAGTTTGAGTGCTCACTGTGCAGTTTGTTAGAGTTATTAATTGTAAAAAGTACTGGGAAAACAAAGTAGACGGATTATTAGGATGCAGTTTGGTTTGTTTTCTTAATATTACATCCATTTGAATACATAGTTCTTATAACAGTGTTCAATTCAAATATTAGCGGTAAAAATGTATTCCTTGACAAAATTACACATAATATCTCACTGTACATGGATGATTTCCAATAAACTACAAATGTTACAATAGAAATCAAGGTTTAAGTTAAATTTTATTGTCTAAAGCAGAATTTCAAAATTTTTTCTCAGCCAGGGAGCCTTTACACCAGCAGACCCCTTTTCTCTCACTGAGTAAACCGACCACCCCTGACGAAGTGATGAAGTGGTACAATTAGCCCAATAGTGAACACAATAACTGCAGGAAATCTGTGTAAAATGAGTGATTTGGGTGAATTCTGATCACATTATTTCCTGTGAGATGAGTTTTACTGATATTTTAAAGAACTTTTTATACAATTCTCTGTCTGTATTGTGTATTTATAAAATATTTAACAATCACAACATAACATACTCTGTAGGCTTGTTTCCTTCTCCCTGATGTTTTAGCTGTTTTAACTACATAATCTGTCTAAAGACAGTGACGGATGCTGAATGCAGTTTATATTGTGCTCAGGTCTTAACTGTGCTCAGGTCTTAACTGTGCCCTTATCCTGTGAGTCTTTTTTTTTTTACATTTATATCTTAAATAATAATCTAAACTTTAAAAATAACATTCAATTTAGTTTTCTTCATGCAACTGAATGAAATGCTAAGACATAGGGCCACAAAAGTTTTCTTATACCGCTTAAAATCGAGATGACATTGCAACCCCCCAATGAAACTTTGGCGACCTCTTGTGGGGGTCGAGACCCCCAGGTTGGGAACCAGTGCCTTATAAGATAGAAAGTGTACCGGGGGCTGCCTCATGTAGGTGTAATCTGACACCATCCTCGCCTATTTTTTTACACTTATGTGAAAGAACAACACAAGATAAATATATAGCTAGATATTAGACAAGTATTAAAAATACTTGCACCATGTCAACACATTATATCCATAAGATACACAACGAGAGAGTGTGTTTCACTCTCAGTGAACTAAAATAATATGAATAATAAGAAATTATAAAAAATAGGCCTAATAAAGAACATAAAAAGAACAATAATAAGTCTAGCCTGGGAGTTAATATACCCATAAAATTGTTTGTGGAAAGGAAATAGTTTGTGTAAGTAAGTCATGATTATTAAAAAATCTAATCATAAAATGAATGCAGGCTATATTAAAGTCTTTTGAAAAATAAAAATATATAATCATTTTTAATATCCTGATCATTTAAATGAAAGAATTTGAAAACTTTTCACAGAACCCCTAAAACAGGGCCACAGACCCCTACTTGAGAACCATTAATCTAGAGTAGTTATTGTATGTACAAGGACATTTATATGAAATAAAATTCACAGACATAATATCACTTCCTCCACAAGGGGGTGTATAACCTTGTACTACTGTACATGTCCTGAATATTGCCTCACACATTACAGCATTGTGTTATAGTACAGACTGGTAGATGTCTGGTAGACACAGGTGGGATGGAACAAAATACAAAGTGTGCTAAAACTCGGGTATAAAACGGGAATAGGTCTTGTGACTCAAATAGTTCTGTGGATATAAAAATCTCCTTTAAGATTCCGAGGAACCTTTTAACTGCACTGAAGTAGCCATGTGATAAAATCAGACTGTGATAAAGTCAAGGTGGTGGCACAGTGTGGGGAATATTAAGTACGTCTGGGTTTTTCATTAACCCGTCAGCCTGTTAGAATACATTTCCAAAGAAGTCTTGAACACTGTAAGAAAAATAATGCTCTTGCATAAGTCTGAGGGTTTTTTGTTTTTGTTTTTTTTAACCTAAAACAATTCAGCAAAAGACAAATCAGCTTGTCAGACAAAATTAACTCCAGAGCTGAAGAAAAAGCAGGGTGTCGCTTAATAAAATGACATTTTAATTTGTTTTAGGACATGACAACAAGTGAGGACATACAATACAGTACATGTAGTGGAATTATTATAATAACATGAAACATTTATATATTATGATTCAGAAAGTACAAAAATAAAGATTCTTTTGCTGAGGGAAAATTCATTCTCATCCCATTAGAATATATATATTTTTACATATATATAACTGAAATAATTAAAAGAAATAACATGATGTACAAATAGACTATGAAACAGTCATTTTAGCACAACCATTTTTACATTAATGTGTCTCATAAAACTCAGTCTCTTATAAAATATCACATTAGCATGTATATCATAATGATAGATTATAAGGCAAACAATGGTGAAGAAAGCAGGCAAGCCGTTCCAGTACTTTTAATTTATTGAAGAAAAGCAAGTGTTAGTGTAAATGTCAAGTTCTAACATTTAACAGTGCAACATGTACAAAGTCTATACTTTTAGGAATTTAAGGATGAAATGTGTTGGAGTCTAAAAAGATACGTCCAAAACTGTGCAGTACTTGAGCATACCAGTGCACACCTGACGTCTGTCTTTGCAAGGAGTGCTTCTCCTTCATTTGCATCCTCAGAGGTTCACTCAGATTGTCTTGTTTGTTCAGAATGCCATTATTTACATATACACCTGCTTTGTCCTTTGTGGCCAAAGTGCTACAAGTCTTAGTGCAAGCTGTTTCGCTGCCTGCGTTCTGCTCGTCTTCTGTTGTCTTCCCCCACAGCAGCTGGTTGAATGAGGAGAGGAGTCGCACAGGTCCAAATGCCCAGTGTGCAAGTCTGTGATCCTCCACCAGTGCATAGCTGGATGCCAGCACTCCATCGACAAAGAGAGTTCCAGCTTCTGTCAAGGGTGCAAACACTCCCACACTCTCGTCTACTGACACCGAGATGATTCGAGATGGATGTACTTGACCCTCCGCTGAATAGACGAGGACACAGTCTCCTGTTTTGGCTCTGCTAGCAAACTGAGCCTGGTACTCGCTGCTGTCCAGTCTGCAGTGTGGGGATAAAAAGACCAAGTGGTGTGGGGTAACAGCCAATCTATGACCGTCTTCTGTGTCCAGAGACAGAAAAGCAGACCAGCTCTCTTGGTCCCGGTGCAAAAACAAGAGGACTTGGCTGAACACGACCTGGCCTGTCCCAGACAGGGCCATGACTCGGTCCCCAGGAGCCAACGCTGACAGGCTCTTCTGCATCCCTCCAGCAACAGTCACCTGGGCCCAGCCAGGGAAACAGCCTCCTTTTTCCACTGCGACAGAGTGATCTGCAGGAAGAGCAGCAGAAACTGATGATTAAGCACAGATTGTCTTAAATATCCCGATAAATCATCTGCCAAAGTGATTTGATACAGTTAATTGCATGATCTTCTATGAAAGCTCCCTCCTTAAAGAGATAGTTTCTTATTATTTCAAGTGGGGTTGTATGAGTTATCATCAATAGTCAGTGTATTATCTATAGTATATGGTGCCTGACGAGCCCCAAGTTTGGAGAAGCGGAGAGAAGTACCAGCATGGAAGCCTTTATAAAAGACAAATATCTATTTCTCTCACTTGATCAGACCCCAGTTAGCGAAATCAGTCATTTTACGTTGCAGAACACGAGTTGCTGGTCTTTGACTTATAAAAACTTAAATATCCACTGAGAGGCAAATTGTGATACAGCACAGAAACATATAGACATTAAAATCACATCAAACAAAAAAACAATAATCCAAGATCATCTGTAGCAGCTGCCATAAATATCGTTACAGTCCAGGAAGGCATTAAAGTGCATGTCAGTAACTACATACCAACAAATATCTTAAATATAACAGTGAGTATACTGTACAGCCCGTATGTATTTCATGTGTTTCACTTCCCTTATCACTGTTTTAATCTGTCAGTTTGTTTGCGTTTTTGTGTGACTTCACTGTATTAAAAGGTTTGTTTGGATTCTCCGAGGTCACACAATAATACAAACAGGTTGTGTGAGAGAAAGTGATATTTGATTTATTTAATGTCCATTTCCAATAAGAATTCTGTCTGATGGCAAGGTAAAGCGGTTAAAATATTCTAAATATAGTGTATATTAAACTGATATTCATTTTTTTTCTTAAGTGGCTTGAATTGTGGTTTTGCGCCTGACCCTGTCCACAGCAGCTCATTGCATAGTTTCCGTGCTGCTACTCATTTCTGCTTCTTTAAACTGGGTGGCGTGTTGACTGGCTTCATCTGTAGGTAATACACTGACTATGAATAAGTACCTCCTACAGCCCAACATCAAATAATCTAAATAATCCCTTTAAACTTACCAGCTTTTACCGAGCAGTGGATGTGATATTTGGACTCATAGTGGACCCAGTCGAAGCCAGCCTCCACAGCCAGCTGGGCCAGCAGACCGTACTTGTCTGTTTCTCTGTCATCAGTGGTTATGTCCACGGCCCGGCCTTCATAGTGCAGAGAGCCGGGAGGGTGGTGACCGTCCTCATCCCAGGCCTCCGTCACACGTAAGTGCACCCCCGGCCACTGGTTCATCACTGCGATGGCCAGCCTATTCAAACAGTCCTTACATCGCTAGGAACAGAAAGAGACAGAGGGAAATAGTTTGGAACAGCATTAACGGGTAAATCTGCTAATATATCAATCTGTGTTATTAGCTAACAGATTTATATTCATATGGATACACATGTCAGTTGATAACTAACAAGAAATTGCAGTAAGGAAGTAATTTAGAAACAGTCTCCATGATATGCGGTTTGTTTACCACAGAGCATCGACAGTTTTCAAACTGTAAAACATCCCATCATATCCCATATCTTGGTCACAGTTCTTCTGAATCAGATTTGAGGGATTGTTTTAAAAAATGTTTGTTTTAATTTATGTTAAAAGTGAGTATCCGTCACCATATCATTATCACCACCTCTCAACTCTCATCAACTCTCATATCTTCAGAAGAGTATTAGGGTCAGACAAAAAGGAAAAAAATTGAGAGAGGGAAGTTTTTTAAAATTATGTATTACTGTTTATTAATTTTCAACTTCATTTCTTTAATTCTCAACATTTTCTCTTTTGTTGTTTACTCTGTGGTCAATATCAATCAGTATCGGCTTCAAAAATCAGTCAGGGTCTGATGTAAGGCTGGAAATATACTTGCTGTTTAATCACACGTTTGCATTTGTGTGCACGTAGCGTTAATTTCTGAGGACGCACACAAATGCTCCAAAGAGACGCAGCTATGATGGATATTGTTGCATATACGAGCGCAGAGTTAGGGTTAGGGTTAGCATCTCTGACCTTACATTACTCTAAAGAAAACTGCTATTCAGATCAGACATCTGGTTCCATTTTGGATCTGGTTTCAGGTTGGTATTCGAATTTCACTGACTTTTAGTTCTTAAATATTAAACTATATGATTTTTGCACCAAAATAGACCAATACAATTATATATATATATATATATATGTATATATATATATACATATATATATATATATACACATACATATTCGGTACTTGCAAGTGATTTAACACTATTGTCAAATTGTATGTAAAATACCAATAAACAAAGTTCTTAAAAAACAGCTATATGATATATATATATATATATACCTGTATGTATAGACTGTGTCAATATTATTGCTGTGTGTAATTCTGAATGTTTCAGGTTATGCTTCTATTGTAATTGCTCTTTTAGTTTATTATTTTGCCTTTTAAAATCTATTGTATGTTGAGTAAGGAGGGAAGGGTTGGCTGGGTGGTTTGTTTTTGTGTATTATACTGTGAGTTTTTCTCTTTTATCTTTAGATATTCCAGTTTATAATTCAGACTTAAATTGAGAAAGAATAGGAAAAATGGTTTTCTGTTTCTTTTTAAGATCATGATTCTATTTTTAGTCACTGTCTGCAGTGTGAAAGGCATGTCTGAGCCCAGCTCAAGTTTGTAATCATTGATTTACGGGGGAACAACACAGGAGGCATGTACAGTATGTGAGCCTCCTGTACACCTCAGTGCACAGACTGATTCAAACCCACAAGAAAATGATTGCAGCGTTTCAACACTGTCTCTGCAGGTTATGATTGTTTGTCTGCTGGCAATGAAACACAATTCCTCCTCTACTCTCCTCTGCTAAAGGCCATCTCAACCTTGCTCAAACAATCAGCTTATAAGAACAAAGCTACTGTAGCCAGTTTTGCACATTCCTTGCCCTTTTCGACAGGGTGACAGAATAATCAAGGCCATTCTCTGCCCTTTCCAGATCGTTCCAGGCATATGAGTTTCTCGCTTTCACCCCTGAGACATTTGATCAGAAATGCGCACGGTGACTCTTGACGCCCCCGTGGGCCGTGATGTTACACACTGTGTCAGCAGCATTGTCACAAAAAAGCAGGCTGGAAAATGATGACGTCAGCAACTGAGCTGATACACTCATAATCATCTCCTAGACACACAGTCTCTTGTGACTTGTGATGTGACAGGTTTTGTGGCCTATAATTGACTGAATAAAGCTTATCTTGCAACTGGATTTAGAAAAAAAAGAGGGTTGGGAAAGAAAGTGATGAGGGTATGAGAGAAAACGTTGGGTGAGAAGGAAGCAGCCGAGGTTGGGACCAAAGAGAGAGGGCAGAGGGGAAGAATGTATGGGCACGGACTTGGGAATGTGACAGCAAGAGTGAGAAAGCGAGAGAGACAGAAAACAAACTGGGTACATTTTTCTCGCAATGCCATTGAAGAGAGGCGTTTCATTGTCAGAACTACAATAGTCGCTTTTCCGACGGTGCCATTACTTCAGCAGGCGGGAATTTTGTATAGGCGACCCTTCCAAAGAGTCTCCAAATGACACACAAAGAGCGTCTTTCACATCTGGGCAGAAGAGGGGCACATGCACACATACACACACTCAGACTGGGCATCGGCAGGGCACACACATACGGCCGCAGATTTCCATCACGTAGAATCACACGGGGAGGGGAAGGAACACAGATTCATATCCTAAACAAGCACAGAAAGCCGCAGCATCCGAAGTAGAGTGACAGCTGAGTGTCAGGGAGACCATGTGATCAGGGCTGCAACTAAAAGTTATATTTAGAGCAGGGCAATGTATCTATATTATACTGATATAAGACTCGGTATCAATTTTGGATTAAATGGGATTGCATTACAGCAATTTTTTTTTTTACTTACCAGACTGTTCTAGATGTTCTATTATTTGCCTTTACCCACTAAATCATTATTTCCACATTACTGATGTTTACTTATACAAAATCTCATTTTGTTAATATTTTGTGAAAACACCAACAGTCAGGCATACACTATTGTTGCACTATTTCGAATATCGAATTATATTGAATTATTTGGTTAAAAATATTGCTATATTTGCCATACTGTGGGGTGGTTTAATCTACTGCAATGCATAATACTCTGCATGATCATCATATTTGCAGTATTTGAGAGTTTTATTAGTGTTATTCCAGAGAAAATGACAAGATCGAGATATAGATCGTTTATAGTGGCATAGCCTAAAAATACTAAGGTATTATTTATAAGCAATATCGCCCAGCCCTAGTTATTTTTGTTACCGATTAATCTGCAGATTATTTTCTAGATTAATCTTTTGATCTATAAAATATCAGAAAATAATAGTGAAAAATACCCACCCAAGTTTCTCAAAGTCCAGATTTGATGTCTTTAAATGTCTTGTTTTATCAGTGCAAAAGCCATAAATTTTTCCTTGATCAAGAAATTGCAGCTGTGATTTGGTTATTGCACAATATACAATAACAGTGCAGCCCTATGATCGACTTGTCATTGTAGCTCTACTTGTGGTAATAATTCACCTGAGTGGAATTCAAAATGTTTTGTTAAAGAGCTGTCCATCTCCCTGCCCACATCGTAAATCCTCTACTAGGCCACAGATTGTCTTTTCTGGGTGTGAGATTTGAATCTGGATACCAATCCCCAGTAAACATTAAGGAACTCAAGTTTAAGTGCCATGCAGCCTGGATATTTCCGCCTGGCAGGCACGCTGAGAACCTGTCACAGGAATAGTTTTATTTCCAATAACAAAGACTTTGGTTAAAGATTAAAAGGAAGTGTTCCTGAAATGGAACGCAGTCTCTTAAGGGGCAGTGTTGAATTACATCCTGATCTTCTTATCTTGAGAAAGGGAGGGGGGAGTTTGGTTAAAATGTACACACTCTTGTGCTGAACATTTGTTTGTGTGTTAAAGAGCCTGGCAAGGGCAGGTAGTGTAGAGTGCGGCAAACAATGAATGAGGTTATATTATTGGATTTGAAGGTGCCATGCTGGGTGGCAGAGTATAAACTGCTGTCAGTCGTCTCATGTGAATGTAGTTAATCAATCATCCAGCAGAGGGATTGGCTTGAAAAAGTTCAAGAGATACCAGTGAGAGCATCCTTCGGACAGCCTGCAGCTAACTCTCTGCCCTGTGTGCCCACTTAACTGACCTTACAGGTATCACTGGGGTCAATGGAAACAAGTTATGTAGTGCAGTGCTTCTCAACCTTTTTAAGTCACGACCCCCGCAGAATAATAAGGTTGGTGATTGTGACTCAACAACGCCGTCTCAAACATAAGACTCTCACAAACACACTATAAAGTCTCAAAATTCACTAAAAACTCCAAGGCGCTCTCTTTTAAAACAACTGCAATGCATTTCTTGTCACGACGTGGTCATGTACGACCTTGAAAACAAACAAACTCTGACGCGTTTTGGTATCAAGCTTTGGTCAGGGAGTCAAGCTCCCAAGGAGGGAGTTTCTTTTGCAGCCTAACATGACCATGCCATGACAGTAAAGGCATTTTAATTATTTTAGAAGAGTTTTTTAAATGATTCTTGAGTAAATGTGTGTCTCTATCCAAAGAGAACCTCAAACAAACACATTTTGAGTCC
This sequence comes from Lutjanus campechanus, assembly GCA_027495735.1. Taxonomy (NCBI): domain Eukaryota; kingdom Metazoa; phylum Chordata; class Actinopteri; order Lutjaniformes; family Lutjanidae; genus Lutjanus; species Lutjanus campechanus. Next base: position 85,865 of record JAJHUR010089017.1, on the reverse strand, counting down.
AGGAAGCACTCCAAACCAAACATATTTTTTTGATTTCCACATTATAAAATCTGTTCTAAAAATTATCATGTCATTGGTACAGGCAATGTCATGTAAAAACCATTCCACAATCTAAAATATGGCCTCATTTCCCATCATGCCAAGTGCTGGACTGAGTAGTTTGTTCAGTTTGCAGTTTTATGTTGCAAAATGCAAAAATTAGTTTTTGTTAGTGTTTGAGTTGGTTTGAAACATGGTGGTTTATGTTGGTGATTCTCATTTTTTTGTGCTGGTTGATAGTTTTAACTGTTAGTGGCTGGTACATTTCTTGGGGCCTGTGATATTTTGCACATTTTTAAGCACTTGCATATCTTTAAGGCTGAAATTGCTGCTTCCTGGCTCTCATTCCATGTTGCTTGCTGCAGATGCATTAAAAAGATCAAAAGTACAGGTTGTGGAAGAAAATAGTTGCACACTCACAGACATGGTGCAATTAAATCTTAATATTTTACCAATGTTTTGACATTGCAGTCTTTTTAAGGGTATTAAATATACCCTGATGAACGTTGATAAAATGTTGAAATCTTATTTTTTGCATTGTGGCTACGAGTGTGCAACTATTTTCTTCCACAACCATCTGGTGACCCCCAGAAATTATCTTGCGACCCCTTTGGAGGTCCCAAGTCCCAAGTTGGGAACCACCAATCTAGAGTGTCTCACCTTGGTCATGAAGCGGTCTGCGTTGGTGTTCTCCTCATCCTTGAACACAATGTCTGGGTTGTAGTTGCACACCAGCTCATTGAAGCGTTCAGAGTTGCGTGTGATCTTGCCCTCTGCTCTCCCGCTGGCACCAAGGTTGTTTTCTGAGAAGTTGGGGAAGAACTGCTTGTAGTGCATGGCTGTGAGCTTCCTGGGCCTGGGCCGAATGCCGTACCCGGGGCCCGGTCCGCATCCCTGGACCAGCCATATGCAGGTCCACACAGCAAGCAGGCCGAGCTGTGCCAGGCGGGCCCACCAGGACTGCTTCATTGGGGAGGGTTGGGGCTCCCAGGAGTCAGTGGCTCACAGTGCCAACAGTGGTGATAGCCCAGGTCCAGGTGTGCAGTGATGATAACAGGGTCAAATCTGGGTCCATTCCAAATCATGTGGTGTTAGAGCTGATATTGATAACACAAAAACTTAATTGTAGGGGCATGTAAGTACTTCTTTTTACTGTATTCACTAATGATCAGACAAAAGAGCTTTAAAAATAGAAAACCAGATGTTCTGACTCTAAGTTTGCACTGTTTTGATGATTGCTCTGACCAAAATCTGTAGATCTGATTGGCTGAAATCTAAAGTTTCTCATGTTTGGCATCAGTGATTAAAAATAAAAGGGTTTTGTCCAAAGATTTCACAAACTATCAGCAGCTTCTAACCCTCCTGTGAGCTCCAAGTCATCTTCATACAGTAGGTCCGTCGCAGGTAGCAGCCTTGACGCAGGTGTTTTTCGTGAGTTTCTAGTCACTTACCGCTTCTGCCTTTCCACGCAGTTCCTTTGACGAGACGCCAAATACCCGAGTGACAGACTCCCTACAGTTCCTATGGACGCTCCCGCGGCGCTCTCATCCTCTTTGTCCATCCAGAAATGTCTCTCTTGATATTTTTTTTTCCTCCTCCTTCTTCTCTCCTTCGTCCTCCACCGTCTTCTGTCGCGCTGCAGCAGAGCTCCTGGCCACCTTGCACCAGCCATTGGGTCTTATTAGCGTCCGGACAAGATTGCCCTCCCTTCCTCTGCGCGCTCCCACTGCGACAGCACACGCCTCCAATTCAACCTTACAAAGAACATATGATTAGCCTACTTATGGCAACACAATGACCCCCCACCTACCCACCCACCCTCATCCACCACATTAAGGGCAAATAAAACATGCTGATAGTTTGGGCAAAGTTAAATCTTAACGAATCACCTTAAGTCAGACTGAGTTGCACCAGCAAAGATGAATTTAGTCTAATATTAGTTATTGTCAGAGTTTAACTAGGTTTTAAAATGAGCACACCCACATTTAAAATAAAGCAGAGCTCTGTTGCACAATTACAAAACTAATCCCAGTTTAGTAAATCTAAGTTTATGGATGTAAAGCAAGACTAATTTAATTTATTGAATTGAATTGAATCAATATGGAGATGTTTGCTTACCCAAAATAAAATAGAAAAAAATATTGAAATTAAAAGGGAGGGGAAAGACAGCAAAAATAAATAAATAAATAATTGTTTGCAAGCTAACTAAAAAGTGATTAAAACATTACATTGCTAGTTAGCTAAAAAGAAAAAAACTTAACATTGTTTGCTAGCTGGCCGAAAAAGTTAACAAAATGTTAAAATGTTTTTTAGTTAGCTAAAAAGTGAATAAAACGTTATATTGTTTGATAGTTAATTAAAAAGTTAACAAAACATTACATAGTTTGCTTTTGGTGCAACAAAATATAAACAAAGGTTAGAGCAAAGACCACACTGAGGTTCAAAGAGAGGTTTAAATTTAATCTGTCTTAATTTTAAGATGGTTTAAAAGTTTACAAGTTGATACGGTTTAAAAGTTAAACCATGATTTAATCGGGTGCAAAAATGAATCGTTGTTGCTGCAACCCAGCCTAAATGTTCAACAACTTTTAAGATGCATGATAATTTAGATATCAACTGTAACTTTAATGAGGTATATTTGTTATATTTAGGGGGGAAAAATTCATGTGAATAACTTTGAACCAACCTGCTTCTGTCCACTCATCTGACCTATCAGAGAGTGGACAGGTCAAGTGTGATGTTTATGTTATTAATAGACAGACAGAGTTGAAGGTGAGGATCTGACAGGGAACACAAAAGTCCAGCCTTGACACCCCCTGACTGTGACTTACAGTGCTACCTTCCTGTGTTTGGGGAGCCAGCCTGACCCCCCTGAACCCAGTGCACCCAAGACCTCTCCACTCCACTGGAAACACCCTCCGGCCTCAACACGACATATTATTTTTATCCATCTCAGAACAATAGCTGGGAGAGTCATAAAATGTGTCAGATAATACCAAAGAGGCAGCAGAAAAGAAAGGAATCATTGTGTCTCAGGGGTCTGACATCTGTAATCACATAGGAAAGCTTAAATTAATGACGAAGCAAAGGTCAAAGTGTGTCACCATCCTATCTGTAGCTTCCTGGAACACTTGAGGACTCAATGCATCATCTTGGCTAGTTTATTCACAGTGACGTTGTTTCAAAGAATCTTTAGCCCACTCACAACAGAGCTGCTCAGGACTGTTCTGAATGTTTGTAAACATCCAGAAGGTAAAATAGCTTTGTGTTGGTGCATATCTTGGTTTGTTGTGATTGTATGGTAAAGTTGCTTCAAGATCACTATTAAGACACTCTTAATGTTGAATATGGGCCATAGTGTATAAACTTAACTTAACTGTTTGATAACCATGGTAATCATAGTCAACAGCTGATTTAGGAAATAAGCAGTTACATGTTATCCTATATTCATGTAGTGTCAGAAAAATCAAATGAAATTCCAGACTTGGGAAATTCATGTGAACACCAACTCAATTTGAACCAACATCTTGGAAAGTCAGAAAATTTTTGTTACAAGAATTGGCAAGTTCTCTATCAAGTCAAGTGTCAAACAGAAACATAGCAGACAAAAGTTTGGTTAATAACATTTGATTAATTTCATGTACTGCATATATTTGTTTTTGTTCACATGTTGTTTTTTTGCCTTTATTTGACAGGACAGCTAGAGAGTAGACAGAAAATGGGGCAGAGAGAGAGAGGGGATGACACGCAGCAAAGGACTGCAGGTGGGAGTCAAACCAGCGGCTACTACAGAGGAATAAGAGCCTCCATACATGGGTCGGACGCTCTAACAACTGAGCTAAATGTCCACTGTTCACATGTAATTTTTAATATCTCATTAGATTGTAACTGTTCATTGCTGTCCACACAGAGTGACCTGGATTAGAAAAGTGATTTCTTAGCGTCAGCGCTGCAAGTCAGATACAAACCGATTCACAACAAACCCTTCCCTACCCTACCCTTAGTAGCATCCATATTTTTTCCACATACGACATAAAATCTCAGTAACACACCAAAGTCAAAATAACAACTTTCCAACTGGGGAAATGGGACTATTCAAGAAACACATGAATTTACTTTTAGCAAAGAGTAGCTAATGGTAGCGCTAACAGTAGTGTTAGCTAACTTGTTTAATCCATATCTGTGCTGTTTTATTGCTTTTGCACAATCAGTGCTGGATACAGCAGACTGTGTCAGCTATCTTAGCCCACCAAGTTAGCATTGTTGTCAATTTCCAAAAAAGAACATCTTTCTCTACATGTTACCAAAATCTCTGACTCATCTTTCTTAAAGTTAAGTGCCCATCGTTATTTTTGCTCACTTTTTTTTTGTTTCAATGTATGTTTCAGTATGTTTAAAAACCAACAGTTACAAAGTTGTTTAGGTAAACGAGATGAAGAAAGTGGTGTCGCTTGCTAGGTAACAGACAGTAAAATTGACAGCCAATGCTGGATTGAGTATTTAGGATTTCATAATCTGAGATAAAATTGCATGAACTAGGATTCCTAAAGTTAGTTGGATTTGCTTCTGTAATACCAAACTGGGAAAAATTCTATCTTAGACTCTTCCTAGATATTATCTAAAAAGCACCTGTGAATTTCTCATACTGTGCCTGAGCTCTTAACATTTGATTTTGCCTGATAATGAGACATGGGTCACTGAGCTCCACAGTGACCGTGGAAAGGCATCCTTGTTCGGGAAGTTTCCAGAAGATCCCAGGATGTTGTAGGGAGGGGTGGCAAGGCGAAGCTACATCTTCCTGTCCTTATGATAAACATGAACCGGCAAAGGCTCATGTCTGGCCCAAGCAGCAGAGATGAGAGATATCAGCCTTCATGACAAATGCAGGGAATGACTCAATCAAAAAAAAGCAACAAACACTTTCATATCTACAATTACCCACACCAGTGTTTCTCTTCAAAGCCATACAAAAGACGAGATTTCCATCTGACATGAAAGGGAGGGAAGGAAGCAAACATCTGCGCGTTGGAGATGGAAATAAAGTCATTATTATTAGTAGTTTTTTTTATTTTGGTACCCCCCATCCTCCTGCCTCCCCCCTGCCTCCTTCTGGCTCTTAGCATTTTACTCCCCCATTTCAGGATGGGAGTACATGGCTGGGTGAATGGTTGGGTTTCCTGTAAAGCCGCAGCACAGAAAACGAGATCTTTCCTGCCTGATTTAGCCTACCCTGCTTTGTTCTTTCCATACGGACGCCTGCGTGCTTGCACCTGGGCTAGTGGTCAGATACAAGTTCATACCTGGAAGCCAGGTTTTCCTTGTTCTGTGGTATCATTTGTGACTTACAGTGCGCTTCCACTGCAGGAACGTCCCCCAGGGTCTAGGAACCTTTGGAGGAACTCAGTGGGCCCTTTTCTACCAGGTAAGCTCTGGTTTTTGAACTGTCTCCATTCAAAATCTTTGGAACCTTGGTGCTATCTAGTGAACCCAGCCACATGTCCACCAGTTTTGAGTGGAATGATTGTAATCATGGGTGTCATCAACAGAGGTCAACCTGTAGAGTATGACACGCCCACTTTGGTTCCCAAGGAAAACCTGCTACTTTTTGGTTCCACTTGGCAACCAACTTTTCAGGTGCTCAGAACAGTTCAAAATTAGGGTTAGGGTTGAACCAGAACTGGGCTAGTTTCATGTTGGTTGAAAAGGATCCGGTGTGTTTCCACCGCAGGGACCAGGGCCTAAATTAAGTTATGTTGACAGTATTTTACCTCCTAAAAAGTCCCTGTTAGGCAGTAGTACTCTACAAAAGTACAGGAACTTTGGAAATAAGGCTTTGATTGGTCAAGTACTTGCAGCATTTTATTTCAGCCACAAATAATTTCTACCCTGCTTTTTGTGATTGTGCTCCAACACACCAACGTGGAATTATAGAACAAAGCACATGACAGAGCCGATGACAAAGTCCAGGCCTTACTGAGCATTTTTGCTGAGGATGAAATTAAGACAAAAATTATGCCTGTCTGTCACTTTATATGCTGTCATTGTTGTGTGTAAAAAGAGCTGTTGCTTTTTCATGTCAGTGGATTAATTTGCCTGATATTTGCAGATCTTAAGACTGTGGTGGAAACACAGACAACTATGGGATGAACCTTTAGTTCCTTAGAACTCAGGTACTTTGGGTGTAAACATGGCTTTAAGGGATCATTAATGTGAGCAAACACTGGACATCTAAAATGCAGCCAAGGATGAAATTAGGATTGAAGCCTCTTTTTATGGATACACTAAAGCTGCAATGATTAGTTGATTAATCGATTAGCTGTCACTATTCACTTAACCACCAACTATTTTGATAATTGATTATTTGTTTTGACTCATTTTTAAGGAAAAAAGTCTAAATTTTCTGATTCTCGCATCTCAAATGTGAATATTTTCTGTTTCTTTAGTCATCTGTGGCAGTAAACTCAATATCTTTGAGTTGTGGACAAAGCGAGACATTTGAGAACGTCATCTTGGGATTTGGGAAACTGTGTCAAACATTTTTCACCATTTTCTGACATTTTATGGACCAAACAACTAATCAGAGACAATGATCAACAAATTAATCAATAATGAAAATAATAAATATTTCCAGCCCCAGATACAGTTATTGTACAACCTCAATTCCAAAAAATTAGGATGTTGTGTAAAATGCAAACAAAAACAAAATGCAATGATTTGTAAATAACTTTTGACTTTTATTCAATTGAATACAACACAAAAACAAGATATTTAATGTTCAAACTGATACTTTATTGTTTTATGTAAACATAAACTCATTCTGAATTTGATGTCTACAACATGTTTTTTTTTAAAAGTTGGGACAGAGTTGCCTCTGGGAAGTGGAGTACTCAGAAAACACCTATTTGGAACATTCAAAATATAAACCATAAGGATTGTTACCAGCACTAACTTCAGGAGCCAACATCTGTGATAGTATGGTGGGGGGGTGGGGGGGGGTCTGTTCATGCCCATGGCATCATGGGTAATTGTCACATCTGTGAAGGCCCCATTAATGCTGAAAGGTTCATACAGGTTTTGGAACAACATATGCTACCATCCAGACATCCTGTTTATTCCAAGACAATCCCAAAACACATTCTGTATGTGTTACAACATCAGGGCTTCATAGTAAAAGACCTCAGGTACCAGACTGGGCTTCCTGCAGTCCAGACCTGTCTCCCATTGAAAATGTGTGGCGCAGCGTATTACAACAGAGACCGCAAACTGTTGAGGTCTTGAAGGCATATATCAAATAAGAATGGGAAAGAATTTCACTTTCAAAACTTAAACAATTAGTGTTCTCAGTTCTTAAATGCTGATTGAGTGTTTTAAAAGAAAAAGTTGAGGTAACACAGTGGTAAACATGCTCCTTTCCTAACCTTTTCAAAGCAGGCATCAAATTGAGGGTGGAGAATAAAGAATAAAGCTAGTAAGTCTGAACATTAAATATTCTGTCTTTGTACTGTATTCATACAGGAATATAGTTTTTGCAAATTATTGCTTTCTGTTTTAATTTATGTTTTATACAACATTACAACTTTTTTGGAATTGAGGTTATAAAACAGAAATTGGGTTTTGAAACAATGCTGGCTTTGACATCTCAAGTGTTTGTCTTGTCTCTTGGAGCTGAATAGACACTCTGCAGGATCCACTTCCTCACATGGAGGCCGCAAGAAGGGTTTGGGGGGAAAAGGAAAGTCAAGGAACTGACACCTAACCACCTCCCGCCCCTCTCCCAAACACACACACACACACATACACTCACACTCAGCCGTCCTTTCTCTCTGCCCACCACTGCACCTCCCATTCCACTGTCTCTCACCATGTTATCAGCGCAGGAAGAGGCAGGGTGGTGCATTCTGATGTGGCTGCACACACTGGATGATTCTTGGCTTATGTATTGTAACTTTGTGCTGGTATATACCCAAAAGGGGGACCAAGAGTTTGCACATAAAGACAAAAATATTCAAGTTCCAGACAAGATTGAAACGCTGCCATTAAGACGATGTCCTACAAGAATATTAAAATATTTATTTTGAGCCCAACACCATGCAGATTTTTCTACTTTGTACCTGCTGGTAGTTACCCACCATGCTTCACATTTAAGGTGGCACCTATCATTGTGTGTGTCATGTGATGACTTCAGGTTTAACGCACATATAGTAATCTAAAATGTGTACATAGGTTTACGTTGCTTTTCTCAGCCTCGATTTGAAAAGGAGCACCAGTGAGCAGAGGTTGAGGCGATGCTGCACTGAAGTGGACAATAGCCTGAGAAGGGTGGAACTTCCTGGCACCAGACAAGCAGGTCAAAGGTCAGGCATGATGCTGTACCTTGTTTTGTGAGCCTGACCCCAAAAAAAGATAATTCACATTGTATAGATCATATGCTATACAGTTAGAAATTAATTAATTTGTAATTTTACAGGTTTCTCCCTAAAAAATCATATGTCACGTCATTCAACCAAAGTCAATGAAACAAAGGCCTGCGCCAGTCAACTGTGTGAAGCAAGCGTGCCGTGAGTGTGCACGCAGGATGGCGGGCAGCTATGCCAAACGGACAGTATGACCCATTATCAGTTGATTAGCGAGCAAGTCTCGCCTTTTCCTGAGAGTGGTTCTGTATATGCGAGCACACAAAACGAGGGAATAACAGCCCTCTAATGCACTTTGGCATGAACTTCAAACGGCCGACTGTCAGGAAAGCTAATCTGTGTCTTTTTCCCCCCTTCATTCTTCTGTTTTGACAATAAAGATAGCATATCTCATCCCATTACAAGCTGGCCGTCTCCCGCCTTGTCCCCGATATGCCCGACAACCAGCCCAATACGGTGTGTTACCCAATGGGACTGCTGGGACACTTTGATTGCACTGCTATCAACCTTTTTATTTTGCTGCAGGGAGAGGTGCTAGACTAGTGTTTCTCCGACCAAATCCAAGGTTAAGTGATGTGCAGGCTTGTCTCCTGCTGTGTGCATGTGTAATGTTGAGGACTAGTGAAATACATATAATTAAATTAATAGTTTAACTACATTTTGCAGTAGCTTGCTAGTAATTGACCTACAGTCATACTTACATAGCGAATCACAAGTTACATTACATTTTGCTATTTGTTGTGTCGTTAACTACAGAAACTACAAATAAATTTGGACCAAAAAAGGAGAGGTTTAGTTTTAGTTTTTTGTTTTTTTAATTTTACCATTGCTTCTCTGCTAACTAATGAACCGTTTCTATAACCCACACCTGACATTCCTTGCACTTTCCCATGAACTGTGGGATGTTTTGTATTTTTTTGATTTATGTATTTTTTTGATTTATGTATGACGTGAACAAGTGGGCACTTTTTGGAATAAGATCAATTGAATGACTTTTTAAAATATTCATCATTATGCCTTTATTTAGATAGGACAGCTGAAGATATGACAGGAAAGGGGAAGAGAGTGGCAGGATGATATGCAGGAAAGGGCTACAGGCAGGAGTCAAACCCACGGCCACTGCAGTGGACTCATAGCCTCGGTACACGGGGCAAACGCTCGTACCAGCTGAGATATCTGGCCACCAGCAGAGTGTCATCTTTGGCTGGCATATGACTTTTTGTACAACCCTGATTCAGAAGAAGTTGGGACGCTGTGCAGTCATTTGCAAATTCTTTTTGAAATGTACATGTAGGTTTTGGAGCAGCATATGCTGCCATTCAGCTGACATATTAAATTATATTATCGTCTATTGTATTATATTTTGATATAATTCCATTAGATATGTTCCAAAATCATTTTTTTCCTTCCTAATAATGTTTCCGATGCCTAAACTTTTAGAATTAGCCATTAGCAAGCACCAATCTGATACCAGTGCACAAAAATATATATTAGTATCATTATTTTTAACAGCTGAATACTTCTAACCCTGTATGGATGTAATGTGAATTCTATCATTGTTGTATGGTCTGGCTTAGGTGAAAAAAACTGGCATACAGGACACTACTGGGAAGTAGCAGGATCCCGTTTTGGGACATATAAATGATCTGAAGTCACGTAGACTTCAGATCGGTGCATAGACTTTGGTAGTTTCCGATACCCAAACCAGCATTTTAGTCTGTATCAGAGGCATTTTTGTTACTGTTATCAGTACAATCCTAAATTTCATATCTTTTTTTTTTTTTTTACAAAGTTCTCTAGTGCTTAGCTTTGGTTAACCATAGTAGTTTCATCCCTTGGGTAGCTTTGCTGCAGTTAAACTTCTTTCAAGTGTTAAGTAATTGGCAGTTTGTAACGCTATGTTTTCAAAGTAGTTTTCCCAACATTACAGATGTGTGTACAATGTACATTAGTAAAGAAATAAAAGCATTAAATCCAGTTTCCAGTGGTTAAGTGACCACACAGACCAGACTTTTAGTAGCACAGTTCATTCATTGTTTAGGACTCATGCGATTCAAATTGTCACAGATGAAACCTTTATATATAAATTCACTGCATTTCTTTTGTTTGATGTTTATTGTCACTTAGCATCAGTAGGTAAAGTATTGTCCTTAATGTGCCTCTGAAGTCATGTCCCAAGGAATATACTGATGAATGACTAAATTGCTTTTCTTGAATTGTTTTATGTCGTCTGAATCACAGCAGCTTCAGCCAAGCTTTGTTCAAACATTAATCACATTGCACAAATACTTCTATCTTTCAAGACACACGGATAATGCCCTAACCTCTCCCTCACACACACCTTATGTCTGGCTTATGTGTCACTTCCTTGGAGGGTAAACCAGTCTCCAGATGTGCAAGTAATGTTACGGCGACATTTGAGTTCATTTCCTTTGAGCAAAGGAAATGCAGTGCAAAACAAAACCTAAACCAAATAAGCTTAATTAAAACATCCAACAAAACATAACAAGAAATGCAAACAAAAATCAAGAGGGAGAAATTAATCAGAGCCGGGGTTTTCTTGAACTGACTTCAGAAAAAAACGATGTGAGGAAATGAACAATAGGCAAGGAAAAGGGATGGAAGAAAGGAGGCGGGTGAGTGGGTGGGTGGTGGGGACGTGAAGGAGTGAATGTGAGCAAACGTCGCTTCTCCTCCTGATTTACTGGGTTTTTATCTGGCGGTTGCATCGGAGCAGGGAAAGCGTGGGCTACGGCAGTAGTGGCGTCGTGGCTGGACACTGCTGACAGACAGGCCAAAATACGGCTTTCTTCTGCTGCTGATTAAAGAAGTGCAACAAAAGGGTGGAGGGACACAGAGGACAGACGCCCTCACCAGTCACCCACACACCCAACACAGGCCACATCAGATCAGTCACAATGTGGTTACATTTCGTAAAATGTAACAAGCATCAAAGAAACAGTTTACGGTAAAAGTCAACTTGATGTGTATCCAAAAAGCACTCAGTGAAATTAAAAACACTGGATTTTTATTGCTTTCTTTTCATAAAACAATGATGGATAAAATTCAGAAAATCTGAAACATCAAAGTATTTCAAAGGTAAACAATAAACACAATTTTTTTCCTTTGAGAACAACTCTAAAGATTTTTTTTGTCTTAACTGCATCACATTCAGTATTTTTAATGACTGCTGAGAGTAATGACTCAACATGTGAAGCATACATCCCCAAATGCCCATGAATAGACAAAAACAGTACATTATAAAAATCTGTTCCCAAAAACCAGAAGAAAAAAAAAAATTCCCAGAAAAAGTGAAATGAGTAAACCTCAGAGTGCTCTGTATATATAATACATGTAATACCTAACCAGAGAGATGGACAGTCTCACACAACACAGGGGTGGTACTGGGTTTGAGAGACACTGTCCCCTGCTGGTCAAACCAACAGCTAATAATAACCTGCTGATACAGCAGCAAAAGGCAAACGGTGACACAGGATCACCAACACATTGAGGACGATACAGCTGATATATCACAATATAAAAACTGACATCTGGAAGGATAGCATGGGTTGATAGTCACATTTTAAAAACATTCTGATACTATTCTAAACATTCACCCAAGAAGAATGAAATGAGTAAAATACTTCACAGAAAATTAAAAAGAAAGCATACGGATGATTTAGAAATTTTGGTAAAGTTAAAAAGTATGCCTTTGCTTACAAAATATTGCACTTCCCCACAAAAAAGTCTTAGTAATTCACAGTTTGATTGGTCAAAGGCAGAAGTTCCTGCAAGTGAGTTTCACATGGCATTCAAAAGTCTTGCATAAGACAAAGGGTAAAGCTCTTTTTAGTCTATTTTTTGTAAATCACTGACTCAGTAAGCTTACTGTCACCTAAAAAAGTAAAAACCCTGCTGCTCAAAGATAAATCACCACAGAAAATGCTCTTGATACTTGAGCTCCAACACTGAGACTATCACCTCACTCTCATATTCCCTGTGTAACCTGCAGATCCATAGACAGACTAGGTACTGTGTGTCCTCTTTGCTCCCACTAACAACTTCCTCTCATTAATTAACATAACACTGGTGCAGACTGGACTACTGAACACATGGAAGTAAGATTCCCAATCTTAAAATAGTGATACAACAAAAAGAGAGGAAAGTGTGGGGAGGCCACAGAGAAAGAGAGAGCACTCAATCGACCTGGATCAGGAAAAGGAAATTATGTCACAGTTACAATGTGATATTTCAAAATAACTCTGCTGACTTTCACATGTGTCAACACAGCAACAGATCCTCTTTTCATTAGGCGTCAGGTTTTTTTTTCTCTTTTTTTTTTGGGGGGGGGGGGGGTGTTGCTTTGTCAGTGTCCACTATGGCTTAAATCCCTTTCCCCCTTGTTCCAGTTGTAACCATGACTCACCTAACCAATTGTACCAGTTCTTCTCCTTGTAGTCAGATAACTGCACAACACAGGACCCTGATATTCTCGCCACCTTCTTCAGTCTCTGCACATGGGATGACCCAACCCATGTGCCAACTGGCAAAGGGACTGATTGCAAATGCTTGTAATCCAATAGGTGCGCATTTGAAGTGGCTCAGTTTCTAAAAGGGTTAGGAAAGGCAGTGGTAAGGGGGGAAAGTCACTGGATTTTAGAAAGTCCGCTGGCCAGGAGGAGTCTGAAGGGGACGGTAGAGCGCGACACAGTTAACGGCAGTCTGTGGAGACCTGCAAAAAACAAAGAACGAAAGAAAAAGGACCTTAACTTCACACACAATCACAAGGTGGAGCACTAAACATGCAATGCTAAGAAAAATAGTGATTTAGGTGAAATGAAAGTCTATTAATCACAGAACAAAAGTGAGCTGGGAGGCAATGGGAAAGTGCAGGAGAGCTGCCATGGTGCAGAGATGCTATCTGTGCTGTGAGGAAGGGGATTGCGTGTATGTGTGTGTTTGGCGTGTCCATGCTCTAAGGGCTTGTTTGTGTTGGGTGGAGGGGTAGAGGGCGTGTGTGCTGCGAGGGGTCTAGGGCGGTGTGCCTCAAGGTCCCCAAGGGGACCTGACTCTCCTCTTGTCCCTTTACACTTTCCTGAAAGGATTGTATTCTTTCTATCTGAGGAAGAGAGACCAGCCCACAGGGAAACAGGGCCAAAGGTGGAAAAACTTATGATACAGCTACCCAAAGTGCAACGGACGCTATCCCACAGACATGAAAATATAGGCATATACAATGTACTTTCACCTTACTTAATTAATGAAAATGAAAGTAGACTGACCAAAGGCACGGATGAGCTCTCTCTGTACCGCCCAGGTGACTGTCTTGATCAGAGAGGCAGAGGTGAGACCAGCAAACAGCATGTTGTACAGGAAGACGATGTAGAAGTTTCCAAGCCAGTTATACCGACCAAAGTCTCCCAGTAGATCGAAGCGGGTGATTCCTAACACCACAGAACAGAAGCAAAAGAACATGATTTACTTGTGAATGAACCACCAAGCCAGACCTCACCTGCAGCTACAGGATTCCTAACACACAATCGCCCTCTTGTGGGCATTTTTTAAAACTACAAGTAAAATGTTGATGGAGCAACTACTGACATTACATACTAGAGGCCGTGTTCCAATTCCATACTAATAGACCTTTTTCACAGCAGATATTTGGACATGAAATAATAGGGTAAACACAGATGCTACTAATGATACTAATTAAGGTTCCATTCCATTCAGTTCTAACGGAATCAGACTGCTGCTATTGTGCATGTTGGCTCACTGGAAAGACTCACTTACACTAAATGGAACAGGACCTTAAATAAACCTGTTTACCTGCTATTTCAGACCAATATGGCTGCCATGACAAAAAGACGATGGAACACACCATGTGCTACATACCAATTGTCATAGTTTGCTCTTTTTGCAGTTACTATACAAGAAATCTATGTAGCTTCAAAGAGAAAGAATGGCTTGTCATGCTAAAAGCACCAAAAACAAAACAAAAAACAAAAAAAACCATTTATGACCTTGTTACTTAAAATAATCCACAGATCTTGTTGAGAGTAGTTTCATGTGGGAACAATTTTTTTCTACTATCCACCAACCATATCACTGCACAAAAAGAAGTGTGCATCTACTCATGGACAATAAAGGCTCGTGCTCGTGAAAGAATAGGATGTAAACATTAATGGCATCCTCCTCAGCTGTTGGTGGGTGTAGCTAGAAATTGGAATTGCTCAAAACAAGGTCTGTGGATTATCTTGAGTAACTGAATCAAGACTTCTGGTAAGAAACATTGCTGGGTTTTTTTGTTTAGTTTTTTTGGCGCTTTGAGCACCACAAGCCGAGTGCCATATAGTTCAATTATAGAGAAGAATTCGAGAGAAGAGAGATATCTCTATGGCTGGTATCTCCAAAACAGCAACTCACACCAGCACAATCTAGATTTATAAATTGCACTACAAGTAGGAGGAAAAATATGTATTTTTAATTTTGGACAAAACTGTGCCTTTAAGAAGCTGTATGTGGCTTCCTGCTTTCATTTGTGCATTGCATTGTGGAACAACAGTGTAAATCAATGGCACACTTCATGATCGATAATTTAATGGTATGAATCCTGAATTTTTAAAGTGTACTTAGAAAAGTCACTTTTCCACTATGAACACATTACATACTCAAAACCTGTTAAGAATATCATGTAGTGTGGAGTTGGGACACAGCTGTGGTCTTTGATAAATGCAGCATATTAGATCCTTACCAAGTGTGCGTGAAAAAACTGGCAGTGCTGAGCTCAGGATAAGCAGTGACACACAGTTTGCAATAATCTGAAATAAACAGAAATGGAGAGGTTATGGTAACAATAAACACAGGACTTCACTAGCTCTCTAGTTATATCTCACTGTGGGAGAAGATACATGTAAAGGTTAGCTGTCAGTTACCTGTGTGAGGTTGGTGTCCTGTGCACGAGGCAGGAGGCCAGTGAAGAGAGGAGAACTGTAGAAGCCCACCACTGAGGACACCATCAGATAGCTGAAATTCATTTAAGGACAACACCGGAGAGAGGACCAATATACTCAGATACTCTGATAATATACTGTATATCATGTTATGATAGAAAAATGTCCATCATTTCATATTATGCTCTAGCGTTTATTTTGTTGTGTCACAAATCATTCTTTAAGGCAATAATCTTCGTTATTTGTACAATGCTTTGAGTTCTTCTGCATGGCGCAAATGCAGGCAGGAAAATTTGCATAAAGGTAACACAAATAAACAAAGAGGAGAGTGAACACGACACAGAACAAGATGATTCCAAACAGGAGGAGGACTCCAACCAGCCAAGACAAAACGTTCCTAACAGAGGGGCTACTTTTGTCACACTGATATGGTATGTGTCTGACATGACCAGAAAACCATACCTTGCAAACTATACTTTGGTACATGATTGATTGAAAATTTGCACAAAAGCTCTAAATAAAAGGAGAAAAATAATCAAATATAAGTAACTTTTATTTGTTTAGTGTTTAACTAAAAATTGCATTTACCGAAAATGTGCTGTATTGTGATATGTATCCTTATCTGGATATGAAGTGATGATATTGGGATATGAGATTTTGGGCATATCGCACCACCCTCATATGAATTAGGGCTTTCAAGTAATAGTCGACCATCAAAACCACTAGTCGACACTGTGCATCATTACAGACTAATCCTTAATCTGTGGTCAGCCGTGTTGTGTAAACAGAATTTAAGGTATTTAGAGGAAGGACAACTACTGCTATCCCCTCAAGAAAGCAGTCACGTTGTTATTGCAGTCAAACAGCAAGTCCAGCTCAGACAAGCTTGCTGGAGGTCTAGTCCAATCAGCTCTCGCTTTATTTGTAAACAGCCTCTCTTAGCCCCTTACTGGTTGATCGTTGTTACAAGGTGAAAAAAATATGATACACCTCCCACAACTAGTCAACTACTTTTTGGGAGTAGTTGATGGCTACCAAAATGCAGCAGTCATGAAAGCCCTAGTATGACTGTAACAGCATGAGTCAACATCACACCCTGGTCAAATATCAAGGAGCACACAAGTGGCTCAGAGCCAAATGGACGATGGATGATGAGTTAACTCTGTGCACATCATTTTAGGTGAATGGGATAAAAGGATACAAGATAAGGACTACTTGAACTGCAGCACCCAGTGAGCCAAACATGGAGAAGGAGGCCATCCCCAGGTGAGGGTCCTAAAACACACAAAAATAACGATCACAGATGAGTGGCTGTTGCACACCAACCATGAAATGTTCACAAGTTCTTTCTGGCTAAATCCTCACCTCCATTCCTCTGGGCATAGCCGTCTCATCCAGGAGCAGCTCCAGCACATTGAAGCAGACCATCAGTACACACATCACCTGAAGAGACATTAACAGTAATTAAACAACCATTCATCCATGTTAACAAATAGAGTTAAAATGGCCTGTGAGGATATATTAATAAAACAGCAAGTACCGTCAGTGCAAGGAGCATAAGCATGGCCAGTGGATAGCCCAAGTTTCGCTGCCATGGGGACGCTTTTCTACGCATTTCTGTGAGGAAAGCAAGTAAAAAAAAAAAAAATAGAATTACCACCTTGCGCTGTATGCCTCCACCAAACAGTCAATGTCTGTCCAGACTCATTTAATATATGTGATGAAGACTTTGAAGGAAATTAATAAAAAAGCATAAAGATTATTTTTGTTATGACATATGATTCCAGTGAGGTCTGTCACAATATCAGATTTTCACCACAGGATTATTGTGCCAAAAGAATTCACAATAACACTATTATACATATAGAAATTTTTGTGAGGAAAAAAATAACGCTATCAGTCAAGTTTATCTTTAACTTTGTTTATTGTGCATTTTGTCTTATTTTTGGCAAATCAATTACATTCAAAATATGAGTGTAGGGAGGTTAAGACAAAGTCTGTAACGATACCTGCACAATAGTGTACAAAAAAATGCAATTACACTTCATGGATTGTGAAAAGGTGTGAGCTTTGTCACAGTGCAACGACAATCACCAAAACTAAGGAGCTAGTACTGGACTACAATGTTACTTCAATGAAGTTGTGCCAAATTTGAGAAATTCCCTGTTGCTGCAACAAATAACTGTACAATGTAATCACTGTGCGTGAAGGCCAGCAGGGAGCAGCATGTTCAGTCAATCTTACCCAGGGCAATGCGCTGGCTCCTAACTGTTTGGTACTCTTTTTTCATCGCCTCCATGTTCAGCTTGACCCAGCATGACGTACTGCCACCTACAATCACATAACAACACATGATGGAGACAAAAAGTCACATCAGTCAGCTTTAAATTGAATCATCAGAAAATGGCAAAGAATTGTGTTTACGGTGACACACTCACAGTTGAGCTTTCTGGAGAGCATGTCTTCCTCAAACATGGTGCAGCTCAGAGTATCGTCTACATCTTCCAACAGCTGAGGGGGATAAGAGACATCAATCAATTTGGAAAGTACAGTTCACAGCCACAGGCCACAACTGTTATGGGGTGGGTTCATTATTTTTTTCTTTTTTGAGGTTTTCATATCATCCTGTAGCTTCCCAGTGGTCCTCTTTATGTATTCTAATCCCCACAATCAAATATTTAAGCTATTCTCCAAAGTCCCTCTAAAAACATTTTTCCATGTGACATGACAAAGGTTTCTGCATCATGACGTTGCTTCATATAAACCCCTTAGTTTCAAGGGAAGGGAGGGTGCCAGGGCTCTAACCTATGTCACTGACTTTTGCTAACAGCTGAGTGGGAGTTTACACTTGAAAAACCCAGAAAAGAACACAGATGGAGTCGCCCTTTAATGTAAAGCGTTATATTCTGGCCACTGAGTCTGTTACTCACCCGCGGTTTGACCAACAGGCTGCCAGTTACACTGAACATTCGGGACAGTCCAAAGGGAGTGCACACTGAGGGCAAAAACAGACAGATAGTGATATAACGAGTGTCATATGCTTTTTAGCTGCTAAAGTAATTATCATTGAGATATACTTACACAAAAGCAGAAGCACTCCAAACAGAGAGATGCCTGAGTACAAGTAGGGAAGATAATACTCCCACAGGTCTGAAATTCAAAGCAGAGAGTATAAGCAACTACATTAAAAAACTGTGAAACCAGTTGTCCTTGAGGGATCTATAATGCATGTGACTCACCGTAGAGGCTCTTCCTGGCTATGTTGTCATGGAGGAGGGCTGATGCCACCCACACAATGCCCAGCACAAGCAGAGCCAGCAGCAACAACAGCACAACTGCTTCATACACTCTTGCCATAACCCCCTACACAAACAAAACAGATCAATGGGTTCATACAAAGATGCTGTCAATTTAAAGTTACAGAGATAATTTGGATTATTTTAGGGGTTGTATGAAGTACTTAGTGGTAGTCAGTGTATTAGCTACAGCAGATGCCAATATTAAAATCATTATCAGTTTAAGTGTGTACTATATTTAGAATATTTTCACTGCTTTACCTTGCTGTCAGACAGCCTTTACTGATGGGTAACCGGCAAAATATCACTCTCTCCAAACCAACAAAACTTCCCAGGCAAAAGCAGTAATTTTACTTTGCATGTCAAGGGAGGTGCTGGTCTACAGCTGCTGTTAGTTTGTTTGTGTTATTGTGTGACTTTGATGAATGCAAACTATCCCTTTAAAACACAGAAAACTGATTTTACCACTGGGGTTTGGCTGGTTTGGAGAAAGTGATATTTGGTCTTTATAATGACAGATCAGAAAAGCTGTCTGGCTGCAATGTAAAGCAGCAAAAATATTCTAAATATAACAGATACTGATTTTTTTAGGTGAACATTCATTCATTCAACATTTAAGTGGCTAAAATACCTTTTGTTGATAACGCTGTCCATAGCAGTTCATTGCTTAGCCAACTACTGAAAAATACTCCCTCAAATAATCAAAACAATCCTTAAATCTTTATTATATGGTTTTGGATTCTAGAGTCACCATTTGCAAGTGATGCCAAAAATGGTACCTTTTTGGACCCTGCAAATCCCTCTGACTCCGTGAAGAAGTAGGCAAAGGGCATGAGGAAGACCAGGGACAAATTGGAAAAAAGGAAAACTAGGTTCCACAAGCCTGACAAGAGAGGAAGAGAGATATTCAAATGTTAGTTTTCTGTGCAAACATTCATTTGGGTTAAAAGTGCAGTGAAGACTTTTGGCTGTACCACTGTCAACCACTGTGGAGTATAGCCCTGCCAAGCAGTGTAGCATGACAAGACTGGCTAACAAGTCACATGTGCTACAAAACAAGAATGTGTAACAAATCAAAGGGAATTTAAAATATGAAAAGCTGACATTATATTTCTCACATTACTACACTACAGGCCTGATTTCCTTTGGGGCTTCATTAACATTTACTTTACATCTTAGTTGTTTTTTTCTTATTCAGTTGAAGTCGCTCAACTGAGATAAACAACAGCAGTAATAATGATCTGTTTGGACACTAGCCTGTAGTGTATTGATTGGGAGGCTATTACCAGCAATCCTCATTATATCTGATCTAGTTTCAGACAGCAATGCTCTCTGTTGTCTACAGGTTTCAACTGTTTGGTACTATCAACCATTGGTAGAAGGTAATGAATTACAACTACTTATGTTACTATAATTAAGTCTTTATTCATTACTGAGTAGGCCTACAATTTGAATTAATACCCAAACAATTCATCTGCATTTTTGCAAATAATAAGACTAAACAGGCAAATGAAAACCATGACATATGGACAAAAAAAAACTCTGCTGCAGGCACAGACTTGGAGAGGTGACCATGACCACTGACCAGAACAGGGAAAGAGAGACCGAAGATATGGAGAAATCAAAAACCCTTTTGATTGAAGGCCTGCTATTGATGATGCATTAAACATCAACATTGAAAAAGTACCTAATTCTCTGAGTAGTTTCTGAGAGGAATACTTTAACTTTACTTTTACTCAAGCATTTTTTTGAAACTCTTAATGGTAATTAAAGAGTAAGAAGAGTAATATTTGAGTACTGCAACAGTACTTCAGTATCCTTTCCACCACTTTCATTGACTAATAAAAACAATAAGTAAGTTATAAGTTGTACCATGGATAAGAGATCCATTGAGCCACTGCATGTAGTAGCTCTGTGGGAAAGTGAGCAGCACCTCATTGGACAGAATGGAGATGGGGAGAAGGAGCACTGCACACACTGCCACAGACAGTGTGAACGTACACAGCCACAGCCTGGGAGAAGGAAAAAGAGAAGCCATCAGTGAAGTCACACGTGTGTTTGTGTTCAAGGAACAACACAGCCTAGGTGAAAGGCCCAGGATATGGTAATGTGGTGCCAACATGCAGGGACAAAGGGCAGAGTGACACTGATGTGCCCCCGTCCCAACCAACAACTACATTACAACACAGGCACACACAATACAAGGCAATAAATCTTTAGCCAGCTGGCCTCAGGCAGCCACATGTCACATTGACTAAAGGTATCTGCCTAACCATCCACACTGACACTAATCAAAGTGAGGGAGTGACAACAGATTGCCATGGGTCAGTTAATCATTAGAGGTTTTCACTTACGCAATTTTGTTGACAGTAGCATCCTCAATATCCTCTGAAACAGAGAAGAGAAACAAGTAGAATTACAGGTATTACAATAGTGATTCAAACTTCTGTCTTTTGCATACTACTACTAATAATAATGATAATAATAGTAATAATAATAATAACAATAATAATAATAAGAATAAGAATAATAATCTTTATTAGAGCTGCAACTTTTAGTCAATTAATTGACTGAAAAGAAATTAGTTGTGAAAAAAAGTTGCTATTGGTTGGACAAAAAAGCAATTAGAAGATGTCACTTTTGGCTCTGGGAAACCCCATTTTTCCTCTTTTTTTTTGGGACATTTTTTAGACTCAGCAGTCCATTGATTAATTATGAAAATAATGGGCAGATTAATCAATAATGAAAATAACTGTTAGTTGCAACCATTCCTTACAGAGTTACAACACACTTTACAGGATTGAAACAGGATTAAATACATTTCAGGACTGTGGCAAACAAAAATCAAGAAATTTAAATCCAAAAATAAAATGGAATAAAACCCCCAACAATAGAGATAAATACAAATAATAAAATATATGTGTTAACAAGAGTAAGTAGCCACAGACATAAACAACTTATTTTCTATAACTTAAACAAGTAATTCTGAGTGCAATCAGATAAAATGTTGCAATGTTAATAGATAGCAAGTCTGTGTTGTCATTAGAAAAGTAAAATCTGTCTGGGACATCGTGAGTGTACACTGTATATACCTTCAGTATATAGATATATAGGGAAAAGCTGGAGCATGAAAAAACAAAAGTCTCCCTGGCCTCAGAGTGGGGAGTGGGTTGGAGACTAGCATGTTTGGAACATTCTGTCCAAGCAAGACCAAGACTCTAGTAAAACCTGAATTACATACAAGTAGGAAACTGTAAAGAGTGTGGTACTGAGAATACCAAAGGATCTTCCAAACTATACAGTATGAATTGCTGTAGTTTGCTAAGTAATGTGTTCCACAGTACTTGATATTGTAACTTCTTCCTATGCAAATCTTGGCACAGCTGTTTAATAATGAGGTGAAGCCTGAGGAGCAAAAACCAGTTCTTGGTTCTTTCAAGACAAAAACAATCCTGGTGAGTCGTATTGCACAACTGTCATTTAGCTACAGGGCAAAATTGTTCTGTTGTTGACAGCAGACAACATTTGCAATAGTAGACTAATGCAGAGCAGGTTTCCCCCTCCTCAAAAAAAAAAAGAAAAAAGAAAGAGCTGGCTATGTCCCAGGTTCTAGCCCAGCCCAGCCACAGCAGAGCAAAGAGACCTGGTTAGTTGGACACCCTACATCTGTTTCCAATAGTGGCCACTTATTGGATTTATTATGTAACTGTCAGCTCAGTCACCCTGCAGAAGTGTAAACATTTTTTTAGTTTTAATAATCAAGAACACATTGTAGATCTAAGAACACGGGTTTGTTGCACTTATGCAAATAGTTTGTCTATTTTATAAACTAGTATTGTACTGAAGTTTAAATTTCTAGTATTGTGACAACCCTTGTCTGCTGTAAACAGTTGTTTGTCAGCTACAAAGTTAATTGATAACACCATGTTAACCAAAATATAATTTTCTACATTGTTCCTACTGTCAAAAATAAAAGCCAGTCATTCCAAGTAATGACAAGTTAGGCCAATTTCATGATGTTGGTTGTAAAGATCTCCTCCGAGTTGTTTTCGTCCAAAGCACAACTCTGTTTATCTTGCAGAAATTCTTGACTGCCCCTCCACTGTCCTGACCTACAGGGATACTGCCTGAGGTGGTTACATGTTACATAACACACTCCCTGCACCTCTGGATTCCTCCAGCCAAGGTCCAGAGTCTTGGGTTGAAATTTGCAATCCTGACAGTTTGGAAATTAAGCTACATTTATACATGAGCAAACACTGAAAAGCTATTATTTAAATGTAAAAATATTGACATGCAAATGTGCAGATGCATGAAACTTTTATACAATTAAAAAAAACAACCAAAAAAACGTATGAATATGATGTTTACAAAATTAGTCTATTTTGTAAAATAGGCGATATTCATTTCATTGCTTGTCTGAAAGTAATCTAGCTTTCTAAAGAATCTTCAAATAAGGTTAAAACTAGACAATGTCATCTCTGCATCCATCTATTCCTCACCAACTTTAAATGTTTATTTACTCAAAATGGAAGGGGTAGTGTCTCAACAACACTCCTTGAAAAGTGTGGTCTACATACTCTGCGGGGGAAAAAAAGATTCCAAAACACCGATGTAATCGGTATGCCTGTCAACACGATCAATTCCCCTCCCGGCATTTCTCCATATGCCTTTGATAGAAATCTTTCTCACAGAGAACTCTTTATGTGAAGCGCCTTTTAAAGTCTAGGAAGAGAGTGGTTTTAAAACTCACCTGTGACAAACTCAGCAGTCTTCCTGAAGTGAGTAAGTATGAGGTAGGACACCATGTAAAGGCATGTAAACAGGAGAACACAGATCTGCAGAGGAGACAGAAAGGAATTTTATGCACAGTCTGAAAACATGGCTAAAATTCTTTTCATTGCAGCTAATTACATAAAGAAAACGCAACTTGTAAAGAAATTCATGTTCTGTCCAGTACTACTGATAAGCAACACATTGCTCCTCATAAAATATTCTGTTTTGTGCTGACAAACAGCAAGAAATAAACAAAAGAGGCTATGTATTGGTACAAATGCAAACAGCCAAAACCATTCACCATTTTGCCAAGGCCAAGAGAGACAGATGGAGTCTGAAGATTACCACTTTATTCCAACAAAGAACGAAATGGGTGACAGTGATGGACAAGGAGGGATTAAGTGGAGTAAAAGAAAGAAGGGTTAATACCAGTGAAAGATAGCCCCCCTGCTGTCTGTAAACATCATAGTCTGACATGACATCAAATCTACCAACAAATTTAGGTTAAACCTATATTCACTCAGCAATCTGTTGTCTGCTAAAGCTCTCAACATTTCACCCCAAAGGCTGAAATAAATCTCATACATGACCACTATACAAAACATGAGCAAACACTCTTGTGAAACTTAAATGAAAAGAACAACATCTTAACTAAACTGTATAACTTCCACTCCAGTCTAGATTTTGCTGACAAAATCTGTCCACAGACACCCACTCATCATACACTGAAGTGAATACTCAACTAGAGACTAACTTGCAATCCACCTTGGATTGACACCAGTGGTGATGCCCATGAACATGTTGACATTCAGACCAATAAGCATTCAGTAGTCACTGAAACATTACTAAACGATTGCTCAGTACTCATGGGTTGGACCTAGAGATGAAACAGTATGAAAACTTCATATCAGGCTTAGCTTCTTAAGTTTTCATATTGAAAATTTCTCAGTGATTTAAACAATTAATGCAAAACAAACACAGACTGCATGCTGGAACACTGTCACAAACTTTGGTTGATGCTTCACAGTATTCACTGTTAAGCACAGTTTTAATGATAATTAAAATTAGAAACGATAATACTAATCGTTGGGAATTTTATCATGGTTTATCAGACCACACCATCTTCAAATCAGGCCTTCATAAAACAAATGTGGACCAGAGGCACATAGTGGGCAGACCAATGGCTCCCTCTCCTTTGAGTGCTCTGGCTAAGGCCACACCCATCTTCGAACTTTGCCTTCATTTTGATCTCAACTACACACCTGTAAAGTTTCATGACTGCACACTGGACAATATCATCCTGACAAAATCTGTCCACAGAGTCATATACACACCACCTCTGTGGTAGTTCCTACTACACTAAGTGTCACCAAGACCACATTTTGCCATGATGACAACCACACACACACAAAACAATACCTGCCACGTTGCTGTACCCACACTGTCATTGTTGGTAAATATGTATTAAGTGTGTAGAAGTGACATCATAGAAAACAAATTCACAGACACATACCAGACGCATCTGAGTACAATGTTAAACTTGTTTGATTTTGTATTGTTTATGTATCAAGAATGAGATAACAATAAAAACTTGTCAATGACAGAGGGTGCAAGCACTCCACTGTGCCACAGCGTATTAGGTGCCATGAATAGGAACATTCCTGGGCAAGCTGGAAATTAAAACTAACCATGTGAGCGTTTAAGTCTGACAGCTTCTATCCCACACAAGTGTCTCTCTTAGCAAAACAATCTCCTTACTGTTTTAACATTTTGAACAAAACACTAAACATGCTATAGCAACCCTTACAGCCAAATGAAGCTGTACTGCCAATTTCACACCAGAAAACAGCTCTGTCTTCAGCCGTGTTATTAGAAGTTACTAGATGCAGGGGGATCTGTCCTATCACTACCTTTCATTCCAAATTATGTGTGAACCATTGGCATGTTAGCATAACATGCTACCTTTAACATGGTAGTTTGCTATGTTAGCATTAGTTAGCAAAGTACAGCTGAGGCTGACAGGAATTCCGTCGTTTTAGAGGTATACTGTCTTGAACCATAATGTTGGTCTGTGATGTGGAAATTCTGACCTGCTGGTGGTGCTGAATGGAAACGCAGGGTCACTACCATCTTCATCAGGATTTATCCTCTCTAATAAATTTCATGTCGATCCATTCAACAGTGGAGATATAGGGCACCAGAGCATTAACTGACAGATAAATGAAACAATTTGGCCAGATCACAAGCGTTGATGAAAACAATTCTGCCTGGCAGCTCAGGGGAAGCCCCGTGACAATAGCAGGTAGATGTACGGCATATACGTAGCAAGGTTTGTTGTAGGCAACTGGACTTCATAGAGTTCTTGAAGACGTTTCGCCTCTCATCCAAGAGGCTTCTTCAGTTCTGACTGACTGGCTTGGGAGTTCAGGTATTAAACCACTGTGTGGTCGTTTTTTACACAGACATGTACAGCATATACATACATTGTCCCTGAGATAATGACACATTTTACAGTACATATCGTCCCTGAGGTAACAACATGAACAAATAAAGAGAGAGGGGCCCTGTGGATAATTACATAAATATCACAGAATACTTGATGCAAAACCAGTTTTAGAAAAATGCAAAGATAAGAAAAAAATAGTTCCTTGAAAGACCAAATAGCCTCAGAAACCAATTCTTCTCAGGTTTCAATGAAAGTCATGTTACAATTGTACAGTCTAATACATGTTGTGTGAACAATAATAAGTACAAGAACAGTAGAGGGACACATCCAAACTCTTCATGGTGACAGTGTGCATTTACATCACCCACATTTAAAATGGATTAATGGGACATATGGACATATGGTGCAATAATAAATGAGACTGGGGTGTGGGTATACACCCCTCCTCCTATAAGGTTCCAAGAGGTGCAAGATGTTGACCCATTTTAGTAACAAATTTAAGTACAAGAAAAATCAAGAACAACACACAAGTGTGAACAAGTACCAGATGACAAGTTCAACTGCTAATAAGAAAACTGGTGTTTCTGCTTTATGCTATCATTGTTTGGCAGGTACTGCTTCCTTGGCTAGGCCCCAAAATCTTTAGTGACAGGCAAATTAAAAAGTCAAATTTATTTTGTAGTCATGCTGTACTTAGACCTTTTTTGAGAAATACACAGTTTTACTGTGTATGTAGGAATGATCATGGATACAAGCTGTATCGTACAAATAACAATGGACTGTACATAACTAATCAGCTCAGTCTGCAAAATTGTTCAATAATGCCGTCTAATTTGGCAAGGAGCTTGCTATGGTTAATCCAACAAACAGAAAAGCAGGGAACACAGGATGGGTATTGGGTGAGAAACAGGGCTAGACACAAGAATAACGACCTTTTTGTCCATGTATGTGTGAATACATGCTGATTGGCAATGTCAAGAGCTGGCAGCACCCAACAGGCCTCTGAGAAGAGAGTTTTAGAGGAATCCAGCAACCAGAGGAACACCTTTGTGTTGAACACAAAGTCTCAGAGCTCACAGTTCACTCAGAGCATTAAAATTCACAGAGTAACCTATACATCTTTGTGCTGGTTCAAACAAAACACAATGAAGCTGAAATGTTTTCACAGCTTGCCTAACCTTGTAGTTCCTGTAATAATTCAAAGGAATGGGAGGTTGGCAGTGGCACAGCACATCCTTGCAAAATGTCAAGTGGACTCCCTCAGAGTGTGTGTTTTTTCAGGGGTTTCTAACCTCTTGTCCAGCTAAACACATTCAGGCAAAGCATGCTGCCCTTTGTTCACATGTAAGAGGATAGATTAGGCAATTAGACTATTCAAGATTTGTTCAACAGCCAGAAATAACTGAAAATGTTGCACCGGCAAAGCCATCCTAATCCAAAAGATGGTGGGCAGCTACAGTATGTTGTGTCAGGTTTTACTGTACTCTGTCATCCCATATTTGAGAAGAGAAGAAACAACTAAATACCTCATGTCTCTACTGATCGTGACCTTTTATTATGCTGATCGTTGAACCTTTTGAATCCCTCTGGGTTCAGGCTCTGGGTTATGGGTGTGTCCTCCTGGCTCCAACATTTACACCATCTCACACAGACTCTTTAATCTACATTTGTTACACTTGCCAGATACACTCAACTGAGGTGACTAATACTGTTGCATCAGCTCAAGTGAAGACAGAAATTTGACTGTGGTAACATTTTCTTAGTTATTAGTCCCTTGTTTTGCTTAATCATCCATTTTAAGAGCACTTGGTGGACAACAGTGAGTCAATATATACATTTTATGCTGCATGTTTTCTTGGCATTATTTTTCCAATTTAGGGGTGACCATATTATCTTCAAGTCAAGGAGCACAAAATACTGACATTTGACTGCAGTCCTGCCAGAGTCTTGCAACACTGAAGACGAAGGGAAGAGGGCTCCGTGTTTACATCAGTGGTGTTTGGTGCTAAAAGGCAGTCAATGATAATGGACAATGTTTCCCAGATGTTGAACTTTTTATGTGAGGATGTGGACCATATTATCATCACCACTTTGTTACTGCTGTTTATATTCAACCTGACGCAATTTCAAAAAATTACCTAAATATCATCCTAGAATTATCTCCTGGGTTTATAAATGTATATATGTGTAAATAACACTGTTTAAAGTTTTGTTTTATATTTTTACCTATTCTACTGTGAATTTGATTAATTAAATGTGAAGACATATGTGTGAAAAGCATGAAGGAACTACAACTCTTTTTTTGTGCAGCGCTGTGTTGTGTAATGATAGTAAATAACCTTGATATATGGCTCACACATCACAATAGACAAACGTTCCGCATTTCAGTATTACAGTGAAACTGTCTATTCTGATGTGAGCTGAATAAATAAGTGAAATTTGAGTCTTATGTCCTCCTTGACTTGAAGACTTGGTGTGCTACCTTTTCCTTTTTTGGGATACGCTTGCTGGATTTGAGGTTTAGCACTCCACTGAGAATCCCACTGTTGGAGCACAACCTCCTTTTTCAAAATCAGTATTATCTATTCATAATTTGGAAAGAATTACTGTTGACTTGCAGGAATCTGGCACTGAGTTTTCCAACTAAAACCTGTATAAAGCCAACACTTCACATAAATACTGCCTTTTTCTGCCTGTCAAGCACAGAATTTTACCATTTGTCTTTGGTCCAACAACATATTACACTGAGGACTATTATTATGTAAATGAACGTTCCTATCTTCTGACCACTGAGAGATTACTGCGGGTGCTCCTCTGGCCACATTGCAACAATGTGAATCTGGAGCAGGATCCCCTAAATAGTTACATAGGCTATCTCTGTCTACATTTTAATATAAGCATGGTTTTCAAATGTGTTTGAAAAGTCTGTTTGGATCAGTTTCTGGATATACTAATAAGAAATTCCGCCTTTATTCTAAAACAAATGGTGACAGTGTTTACAGCTTATAGATTTACATGAGTAATGACCAGTATCATCTTTCAACAGATGCTTACACCTGATCTGCATGCATGTTTTTGAATATCTAGGGACCTCTACTTGACTGCTTCATTTTAGACTTTAATATATTTGCTGCATTAAACAATGTATTTTTTATGTTTTGGTTTGTACTAGAGAAATGAGTTCAACTAAGTTAGACAACTCTATCTACCCACTCTTTGCCATTTTGTTTTCATGCTCTGTATTGAAAAAACTAAAAATGTAATATTCAAAGGAATTTGTTATCATTGCTACATCTATCTGTCTGGTCGTTCAACATGTTGAACCTTTGTCAATTGGGTATGTTGCTATGTGAAGTACTATAATTGTATACACTGCTGCGCTGCCACGTATTCTTCTAGTCAAAATGAGCTGATCAATGATAAGCTTGGCCTAAAGCCATTAATAACTGAAGACGCAGAAGCAGCTGACTAGCCTGAGAGGGAGTACTGAGAGGAGACAGTAAGCTGGAGACTTGAGGCCAGCTAGTGGCTTAAGAAGGGGTGTCAACTAATAGCATTAGGTCTTTAGGTGAAAGAGACAATGACAGAACAAGGGCATTAGAATAACTATGGGCACTTAATTTGTTGCGTTTGTAGACTTAAGTCTATGAGTATCTATACAATTGAAAATATGCCCACTGCTAAAAGCCCTATTTAACATGGTATAGTCTAGAGAATGAGCTCTGTCTGTGATGCATAGTGTGGGTGGACTGATCTAACCACTAGTTATTTCAATTGAGAAAAGTCCTAGCATACCACTAGAAAACAGAAATTGAGAAACGCGTTTTTAGTGTTGTCTGTGAAGGTTCTCAGTCATCCAGTTGCCTACAACAAACCTTGCTACGAGTTTTTAGTGTTGTGGAGCAAAGCCAGTTTCAAAAACATCTTAAATGGCCTCAGGATGTTTTCACAACAGAAATTTTTAGTTGTCATAGCAAGAAACACACAGGCATAACTAATATCACTAATGATCACAACTCTGTCTTATACAGAGGCCAATTAAAAATCATAGCCCTGAAACTGGGACACCTAAATATTATGCAGTCATTATTAATGTTACTTGTTGCTCCTGTGGTTTTGCTGCTATCACATGTAAATGTCTGCTCTAAAAGAGGTCTTTTGGCTTCACTAGCTTCACATTTATTCTTCCCTTTCTCCTTTCTTCTTCACTGCTGCAATGACTCAGCCACTGTAGAGGATCATTTTTATACTATACAATACATCCATAAATGTACACCCATTTGCTGGCCTAATTTAGAGCTGCACCATTTTTGCTAAACTTCTCTTAGAGTTAGGGACGGGTATTGAGAACTGGCACTAAAGCAGTGCCAGTTCCTGACTGGTCAGAACCGAAAAAGCAATAAGCTCCTGGATAAATGAGACTGCTATTGGTATTTATATAACACTACAGCAGACAGGTCAAAACCATCAAAAGTGTGGGGTCACATTCCTAAATTTAATGAAAATACAATAACTCAGGAAACAATTTAACTTGTTACTTCTGCAAAAAATAAATAGGTAATAAAACAAGTGTTGAATCTTTTCTCACCATGTCTTTCTTTTTTGCACCAAATAATGGTGAGCAGTGTCATTGGTATCAATAAGCAGTAGGACTTAACAAGGTGAAACGTGACACAACATACAGTTCCATTATAAATTAAGCACTGTAGTGCTACAGAGGTGCCCCCACCTAGAAATCATATTCTCCAGATGTAAGGGAACAATCATTTTTATATATTTATTTATATTATACTGCAATTGCAATATCTGTCAAAATAATTGCAATGTGATTTTTTTCCCATATCATTTAGCCCTGATATCCAGTAGATATTGGGATTAATGTCGTGTTTTGTCCACAACCCAAAGCTTTTGAGTTTACTGTCATAGAGGACTGACAAAACCAGAAAATATTTACATTTGAGAGTTTTTGCACACACACACACACACACACACACAAACCAACCCCAAAACGATAGATCAAAATAGTCGGCAACTAATCGATTACAGCTAAAATGTAGGCATATTTGATGGCCTGATCTTCAGCTGTACCATTTCTGCTCATCCTCTCTTGCTGAGCAAGTACAATGAGAGCTTAGAGTTTTTTTCTCATATCTAGTTACAGTAGAGCAAACCAGGACAAATTGATAAGTCAATACCCTGGTTCTAGATGTGCAGCAGAAAAAGATGTCCCTTACTATGATACACATTATCAGCAATGTCTCCAACCTCAAGAAAGGAACTGTCTGTGCCACCTAATCGTAATTTTTAGGTTTAAAGGGCAACATGAATCTGTCTTGCTGTAACTGAACTTATCTTTATGGCAAGTCTGAAGTTCACCAGGCTGCTGGTGTTGCATAAATCCGAGTCATTTGGGAGAGAAGACCAGCAGCATCAAAATGCACAATTAACAGTAAAGTAACAAAATGTACATGTAAATGTAGAGTGATCCAAAGCATGACAAACAAATCAAAGAAGATTTGAGAAGAGGTTTAGGTCGTTACAAACGGAAGAGAAAAGCCTCAGATGTTTTCTAAGTAGGCATACTGATGTCCCTGTGACATACCACTAGCGAGTTAACCTACCTAATGACCAGCTGCATCCTGCAATAATTTACGTCTGTACATGAGTCAAAACTGACGCTAACGGTCAGAACAAGCCAAATTCAAACACACAACGTTAGCTTAAAAGTAATTAAATGTTGCAATATGAGACTTTAACTACTCAAATTTGAGGGTTGAACAACCAATAAAAGTCACGCCAAACAAACGCTTAGCTAGTTAAATGACGTGGCTTTCTTGTTGTGATTTAGCTGCTGGTTGTATTGTTAGTGGCGACCCTCATATGCATATTAACCAACGGTCGGTTACTTACGATGGTCTCCCGGACACGGTTGTGGAAAAGTTGCTCTCTAACCGACACGTCGTCCGTTTCCATTCTCCGAAACCATACCAGTATCCTCAGGCTTTAAAAGCGCCGGAGGAAGGGAAAAATGGTTAAAAAGTTAAAACACGGGGCATCATCTTCTTTAAATGCCGTGTGCGTGTGTGTGTGTGTGTGTGTGTGTGGTTAGCTAGCCCTGCTGCATTTAAACGGCTGAGCTAGCTTCTCCCTGCTACACTCTCAGCTCTGATATAAAACACAAACAAGGAGGGGTCGTCTGATGGGGGGCGGGGCTAAATTGAGAGCAGGAAGCGTGCGGAGCCCTACAGGTAGCTGTCAATCATCACTATCATTAACAGATCAGCGTCATCATATCCATCTTATTAATGTCCAAAGGTGTGTGTGTATACAAAACATGCCACTGAGGACAACTGAAGAATTAAGTATTCACGTAGGCATACTTCAGACTGTGCAAATGTATTGCTATGTAATGTGCTTTGTCAGTGGTGGAGTGTAACTAAGTACATTTACTCAAGTTCTGTAAATTCAGAGGCAAATATTGTACTTTTTGTTCCTTTACATTAGTCTGATAGCTATACTCAGTCTACGTACTTTTCAGATTACAATTTTCATACCCTTCCTGTCCAGTGAAAACCATGCAGGCTATCTCCAAGGATTATTGTGGATGCCAAGTCACTGTTGATAGTAAATGTAGTCCATTGAAGTGATAAATTCTTCAGTGTGTGCTAAATGTAAGGGATAATGTACAGTGAGCAGGTCATTATTGTGAAATAAACCCACTCAGGGTGATGCATACACAAAGCTGAGGGGTCTTGAATCATCCTAAAGGGGTTTATTTCACATTATTACATGGCTTTGTTAAATATTTGATTCTGATTGGTCAATTACAGCATTCAGGTTGTTTCTGTATCGCAGACCGTTACAGTGAGGAACACAACACTGCTATGGATGCAGTTCTGATCATAGACTCTGGAGTAGCAACAAAATCATTTTTAAATCCATAAAATCATTTTAAAATTAATATTTTGTGTCAAATTATTAAATTCTTTTCGGTAAGTAGCCATGTAATAAGCATTTGAACACAGCACTAGCAATAGAAATAACAGACCTTAGAATGTTGTAATTAACCAATCAGAATGGAGTTTTCAACAAAGCTATGTAATAATGATTAGAAAGCTGAGTTCATAGATGTATTACATTGAAATACTGTATGCAAAGATGCTGCCTATTCAGTCCAATGAGAGTTGCTTGCCTTGTGCATAAGACAAAAACGTTTTTCTACCTTCCAGGTTTACTTCCTAATTAGACGGCCCACTGAAAATGCACAGTAGTGTTTGGCCCCACCCATGAGTTCCTGCTCGTTCCATAGACTTTACATTGTGATGATGTCACAGATTTTTACATTGCTTTTTTTGACTTGAGTAAAGTTTTACACATACTCCATGGATCAAAAAATCATGTGGGAAGATGCTTTTGGGGTGGTGGGGAATTTTCCCCTGCAATGCTGCGAGTGGTCATTGGGAAAAATTGGTATCAAGGCTTAGCAGCAATGCCCTGTCTAGTTTTATCATATGTCTACAGTTCTAATTCTGCAAAATCTGTTGTTTTTCCTGTATCCAGTGATGTCACAGATACTTTATGTCACTGGATGCAAGGAAGAACTACAGAAATAGTCTGTGCCTTTGAGTGGCCAGTACCCAACTTTTTTTTTTAAGTTACTATGATCATAACATTTATAAGTTTGTCTTTTATTCAAACACAGCCTTTAAAAAAAAATCTGTCCGTTTCATAGGACAGAGTGGAGCCCAGGATTGTACATGACTGCAAAAAGACAGCAGAATTAGTTAAATCAAACCAGCATGAGTTTTCAGCCAAGCTAGAATTACCTGGTGCCCTGAAGGTGGAGGAAGACAAACTGTCAGAGACCGCTTGGCTGTATGGAAAGCTTTGGGTTGAGGGAACAACCTGGGTGGGCCTGGGGTCTATTCCAGAAAGCATGTTTAGTGAAAAGTTTGTTAACCCAAGATGATTTTCAGTTCAGAGAGAGAGCGGTAAGTTAAATTCTGGCTCAGTTACCAGGGTAACTGTGTGAAAATTTTACATGACTGAAATTAAATATTGAATGAAACAAAACTTGAAACAAAAACTGATACATTACAAACCTTATTCTCTTGAAATGTCTGTAAATAAATATTTGATTAATTTACAAGATGTACAAGATCGTTCCTAAAGAGATTAATATGCAGATTTACAGATTTTCATAATATTATGTATAGCCTATTATGTATTTGTATTATGTTGTCCTTGATAATGTTGGGTAACATTTGTTAAAATGACAATAGTTTAGTTAGTGTTAATATAACAAATTCAATTACATATAAAATACAAATACAAATAAATGGGTAATTCTTCAACTATTGCAATTTTTGTCCTTGGCAGATATACAAAAAATAAAAACACATTTCTTATTTTAGTCACACTTGACATCAAGACAAGAAGGAAACAAAAATGAAGTGGTAAATCAGTTATTATTTTTATTATCTAAAAAAAAAAGGCCTTGTATGTGTGATTTTTGCTGTATCTCCTTTGTCCCTGAGCCAGATTTTAGACATTCAACCCTGCCTAATTTTAAAATTGAATATTGATCTAATGCTAACTTTAAACATAAATGACAAGAAAGCCCATTTCCTGAAATGTGTCATGTGTTATAAGAAATATATGTGATGTCATTTCCACCACACTGGGCAAAATGCATATCATTGTCATTGTCATTGTCATTTCTGAACAGCTCATATGTGAAAATGATGCAATAATTAACATTTTATATTATGTATTTTAGAAGATATGAGAGATTTTTGTAAATAAGCTACTCATTGCTGAGGGTATTTGCTGCATTGTGAATGCAGAGTCAGACCCAAACATGAAATCAATGGTGGTTAAGAATAGAAAACTATTCAAGTAAAATTCTCTCAATTTTCATGTGGATGTCCAGTCAGTGTTGATAGTAACGGTAGTCAGCTGAGGCATCCTACTGTACATTTACCAGTAACCCCGTTCACAGAGCTGTGCCAGCAGTGCCTACATATACCAAGATGCATTGCATGTGTACCTCTGATGCAATGTACCACTGCCCTCCTTTGTGCCTCTTTATAGAACAAAAAATAACATTAGGTGACAAAAACATGCATAACACCTCCCCAGAGGAGGAGACTAGAAATCAGAGCTGAAATAGCCTGTAGTTGGCCCTCAACATGATCACTCCAGCCTGCCCAGCTCAGACTGCCTGCCTTGTTTCATCCAGGAGCCCTGGATCAGCCCAAACCTCTGCTTGCTTTCATTATAAATAAATCCACTTCAACCTAATCTGATCTGCTGTCTGAGTCTCTCTTTTGAGTCCAGTTTTGTGAGCTGAAAAGTTTTGAACATATCGACTATGGTGATGTATGCCTTCTCTTCAACGGGACTAGCACTCAGCTTGTGGTGCTCAAAGCACCAGTACACACACACACACACACACCTGTCTCTT
>JAJHUR010089017.1:11403-50458 GCA_027495735.1 Lutjanus campechanus | reverse complement strand
ACTCAGCTTGTGGTGCTCAAAGCACCAATAAACACACACACACACACACACACACACACACACACATATATATATATATATATATATATATATATATATATATATATATATATATATATATATATATATATATATATATATATATAACTATTTAACTCAATAACAATGTCCAAAAATCACAATCTGAGTGCCACCTAGTTCCATTATATTAGAGAGAAGGCAAAAATTGCTATGCCCAATATCCCCAAAACTCTGAAATTTCAAAACAGTATAGATAAAGAAATAGCGCTACAGGCCATAGGAAAATGTATTTTTGATTTTGAGGTGAACTGTCCCTTTAAATGCAATTCTGAGGCAGTAGGGAATCATTGTACCTATTACTAATCTACATTTATGTGACAGATATAGTTACTTTGCACACTATAAATATGAAGTTAGTAGTTAACTCCACATTCAGATTAAATGAAGTTTACATGTTAATGCATCAGTTAGAGTAATCAGACATTATAATACACAATAATACACTGATACAGGACATTCTGTCTGCATGATGAATATTAAGTTACATACTTCAAGTAAATTTTCCTCAATACTGCTTCCAATTTAATTTGTGTATAGCTCTGTGACTTCAATGTATTTCTCTTTTAACTGTTTACTGAAGTGGCACTCTTTGAAGCATTGACATAGACCTGTCCTATCACTCACAAATGTCCCTTATAGACTGTTTCCTCACCTTATCAGTTCAGATGATCAAGGGGACTAAATGTTGCCGTTTCATTGCCATGATCCAAAGTCCAACTCTTGCAACAACATGCATCAACTTCAACTACGGAAAGGACTGGAAAGGATTGAAATTGTGGGATCAGTAAGTAACCTAGTAATTATTGGACAAAATCCAACAAGTCTTGAATGTATTTATACAAGTAAATCAATTTTACCTTCAGTCTGCTTTAGCCTTCGGATTAACTGTGGATTCGCCTATTTAGAAAGGTTGGTGCCTATCATCTTGATGTCTGACTGAGACATGTTTTCTCTCAAAAAACACATGTAGCAACATGGACTGCTATATTTTGGATCATGTAATGACTGAAAATGACAATGCCCATCATGAGCTAAGATAAATCCCTCTTATATAATATATTATTTAACCACGGAACTGGATCGCAGAGATTAAAAATCCCTTTGAGTGTGCCCGGCCAAGATACCAGCAGTACGCGGATCATAGAGACAGCTACAGAAATGTTTAACATAGATTGTAATAAAATAGATAAAAATGGACAAATGAATGATAGATATATGATGAAGATGTAAGGAATGGGCATACTTAGTTGTGAATGGTAGCAATGTCGTGTGACTTTTGCCATATGTGCCATTACTATTTGATATGTGAATACCAGTTATATGTTCAGTAATACTTGCCCTGGCTGTTTCTATCATTTTGATATAATTATACTTTCCATCTATATGATTGATACAGTGACCCTGTGAAGGTTTTATTTATTTCCTTAATTTTTTATTTTATTTGTTTGATTGGTATTTTTTACCTTATTTTCTGTTCAGGAAGTTTTTGGTTTGTGTGATATTACCTCTTATGAAAGATAATAAAAAGTGAATTTGAAAACAAAGAAGTGTAGAAAACAGGTAAAAGAATGAAAATGTGTGATGTCATCTAAAATGTGATCAAGAGCATAATGTAAAATTGGTAAAACAGCAATCGATAGTCAATGCAGCCAAATTAATTTTTCGTTCCTTAAAATACAGGTAACAAAATAATTTTGGTAATAACCAATATGTCCTAGAATTTCAGCAGACTAAAATAATTTAAAAAGACTGACAGCTACAATGGCTCACTGCCATCTAAATTCTAACATTTACTGTCAGGAACTAATAAGTTCTCATAGTTTTGAGTAGGAGGTAAGACTAAACTCTTTTGTTCCTTTACTGTAGGTACTCATCAAGGATGACTAATATTTACCTGAACAGGGACTGATCCACCGAAGCCAAAAGATGACAAAA
The DNA here is from genome assembly GCA_027495735.1 of Lutjanus campechanus. NCBI lineage: Eukaryota > Metazoa > Chordata > Actinopteri > Lutjaniformes > Lutjanidae > Lutjanus > Lutjanus campechanus. Next base: position 48,442 of record JAJHUR010089017.1, on the reverse strand, counting down.
AGTATAATGGTGGCCTACACCCTGTGGGCAGTAGGTGGACCTTTGGGACTTCACCATCTGTATTTAGGAAGAGACAGCCATGCTCTGTTGTGGATGCTAACCCTGGGAGGATTTGGGTTTGGCTGGGCCAGAGAGGTCATACGTATTCCTGCATATGTCAGTGAGGCCAATCAAGATGCAGATAAAGAGAGAAAAAGGCCCCCAACCATGGTTCCTCCACCCGTAGGCCCTGTCAGGTTTGCCGGTCAGGTGTGTGTCGGGATCTACTTTGGTACTGTGGCTCTAATAGGACTGAACTCCCTCAGTTATTTCTACTTGATCGTTCTGCCTTTATGTGTGGGTGTAGGGGTACATCTGGTGTCCAGTGTTGGCCAGCAGACCTCAGATCTCCAAAAAACTTTGACTGCTTGTCTCATAACTTCTCCAATATTCTATGGCAGCACCTTATCACCTCTCCCTATTAGCCTGGCTGCCAGTGTCACTGCTGCACAGCACCGCAGGCTCAAACCTCCACGGACACCCAGCAGCAAACAGGAGCTAGGTGAGCTGATCTCACAAATCTCGCAAATAGGACTTCTTTTGAAGGGGCGTGCTCTTGGTTTATGCCAGTTGTCATAACACATCTCAAAGACAATGTCAACTTCGTGTTAAAAATGGTGTAATTGACTGAATGTCACTTAATGACCACAGACAAAAATTTATAAAGACTCCCTCATGGTCATGACAGGTGTCATGTCATGGTTATGACAGTATAATGACAGTCTTATGCAAACCCCTTCAAATAGAATGTTACCCAATATTACACCTCCATAATTTTTTTAATTCTAAGACCCACTAAGATGACATTTATTTCCGTCTTTTGTGCAGGTCCACGGCTGTACAGACTCGGTCTGGCCTGGCTGGCCTTCTCTGCTCCGCTGGGTTACTGTATTTTCCATAACACCACAGCCACACTGTACTACCTCTCTGACTGTGTAGCAGCGCTGCTGGACGTTTTCTGGTTTCTGCCTTGGCTCAGAGGTGTGCTGGAGTACATTCTTCTAATGCCATATCGGATCTTGTGTTTTTTTACTGGAGGGGGGTACTACGAAGATGCTTGGAGGAAGGTGTTGGAAATACTGCTTAGAGAGTACACCGAGAGAGAGAAACAGGCACTGCAGGTGAGCAATTTCATAACTCTGGAAAGGCCATATAAGTCAAGCTGCAACGATTACTTGATTGAAAGAAAATTTGTTGCCAACTATTGCTTTAATTTGTCATTTATGATAGTATAACAGTCAGTCAGACTGTTGGACTGAAAAATGAAGCAATTTAAAGATGGCACTTTGGACTCAGAAATTTTTAATAAAATTTCTAAACTGTAAAACTGGATATATTTGTGCTGCAGGTATTGTCATTGAACACAGAGGCCTCTCTGGAAGAGATAACTCACAGCTATAGGGAGCTGGCCAAGGCATGGCATCCAGATCACAATCCCAGCAAGGATGCTGAGGCCATGTTCATGAAGATCCATGAGGCTTATGAGGTCCTTCTACGACGGCACAGACCTCATCGGTTCAAATAATGGCCCTTCATTCCTCACGGACTGGCCTCAATATAGTTCCAAGGGCACAGTGAGACTCTTGATTGTATTGTTTTTCAACCATTATTTTTAGGGATGCACGATATGGATTTTTTTCTGCTAAAACCAATAGACATTAATTACCTGCTTCTCATGGTCAATACCATACCAATAAGATAACCAATAACTTAACATCTTCGTATTTTTAAAAGGAGTTCATATAACTTGTAGTTTATGTGGTTAAGAAAGGCTATGATGTACTGAGCAAAGATGGATGATTTAACATTCCTTAGCCCTGACCTATAACCAAATTCAACTGATATCACTATTAGACATACAACAAAAACAAAGAACAGTTCTGACTCCAAAAACATAACAAATATACTTTGGCTTTTAAAGTAGGGGTAGGCAGATCGATCCCCAAAATATTGATTATATCGAAACAAAGTCTTGATTTGAGTATCAATGTTAGAATCAATAGGATCATTACCAAAAAATAGATGATTTCCTGGGCACATGAATATTCTTGTTTGTGCTGCAATATTTGCATTTCTGCTGTTGTTGTGTGCCTTTGCACAACACGTGATCATTCACATAAAAAACATTTTTATTTGCAAACTGTCTCGTGTTTAATGTAATTAATTAACTAACCGAAAATAGTAAAAAAGAAATATATTCAGATGTAGAATAGTAGCAAATTATGACATATTTCATTTTCACACATAGCTGATATTCATTGGTTAGAATAATAAACAATAATGTAAATTTCCCCATTCACATGAGAAAAACAATGATGTTTTTCTTCTGAATCAGTTAGATAACTTTCATTTTAAAAATGCTCTATTTCTCTGTATTTGTGAGGTTTTTTTTCATGTAAGAAATAGGTTGTTTTTCTGATTTATGAGATTTTTTTAACATGAAGAATTATTTTATAAATTCAGAAAAACAGATTTTTTTCTCAAGTGAATGCAATACGCTTTTGCATTATCCTGATATATATCGTGCATCCTTAATTATTTTCTATTCATGGTGCATTAATGCAGAGCCTGCACAGAGACTTGCATTTTGTTGACACTGGGCCTCATGCAAAAACATTTTCATAGTCTAATCTTAAATTTCTCTTACTCTTTTTCGCACGAAGGGCTCGCACGAACATACCACGTCAGATTCAGCATACGCTCATAACTTAAGATAAATGTGTAAATTATCCACCTATGCGTATTTGAGTGCACGTACATGAGACTTGTATATTAGCATAATTAGAGCCCCAATAATACCATATAAGGCTGTGCTTCCTGCTCCATATATCAGGAAGTGTTAATTCATGAAAATTGCATCATAGAGGGAAAAAAAAGAAGAACTTAAAGAGTTTGAAGTTTGATGTCCTGCTTTCAGAGAACCACAAAGGAAAATTTGTCATTCTAACAGCATCAGCAGTAGAATTAAAAGACCTGCTAAAGTAAAGAAACTGGAAAAGCGGGTGCCGTTCTGTAATGCCGTGTTACCCGAGGGTGGGACTGTTATTGAAATAGAGGACTTCAGAGGAAACAAAACAAAAAAGACACTCGCCACAGTGAGGGACGATCGATGTATGCAGCGAGAGGAGAGGGTTAAGGGGAAGTTTTCATCAGTAAGAGGACAGAATAAGTGAGGATGTTCGCCTGAACAGAGACCTCATAAACCATGTTAAGAAACGGCCAACACACCTGACAGCAGGTAATAATAGATCATTGAATGTATGATGATAGGCTTTATACTTAAATTTACATTTGTAAATGTAGTCAAACAGAATAGTTACGAAGTGTAATTTATTTTTCAAACTCAAAATGTCTTCACACTAATGAAATATACAATCATAAGTGGAAAAACTAAGGTTTGGATAGCAGCAGACTGACCGTACATGACTCTACGACAGGTCTGGACCACACCAAAACTGTGCTCGTATCTGAAAGAAAATTCACAATACGAGAAAATTGGTGAACGCGGCAAGTTCTCTTAAATCACTCCTGCGCACCTCTTAGGAACAAATCTGTTCGTACGAGTGGTTCTTGCATGAGGCCCATTGTCTCTCAGCTGTCTGTCCAGTTACTTGGCAGAGTTTGTGTCAAACAGCTGTGTGCTGCCACCTTGTGGTGCTAAAGATGTAATATCACCATAAACTATTTCATCAATAATTTCACTTTTCTGTGTGCTTTCTCGCTTCTACGCGCCAAATGACCATTTCCATTTCCATATCCTTTAGTTTCACAGTGTTGAGGCTAAAATTAATGATTTAATTCTGCAATGATCATGTAATAAAGCTTTATAGACAGACGCCAAAGAAAATGAGAAATTGTAAAATAACACGCCTACTCCATTCTCCACTTGTATTTCCGGGAGAGGCCTTGATCATAAACAGTGTGTGAATTTTCAGTGAATAATTTGACCGAATTCAGCGGGCTGCGCAGCTTGCCGCCAGTATTTCTCTAAACAGACATTAACTCGCAGCAATCCGAGGACATCTACTGAGCATATGAGTTCATCTGATGGCATTAATGTGATCACATTTTTACCACCTGTACCCGCAGAGCTGACATGCATCGATGCTTTCGACAATCCCTGAATCAGGAGCTCTGGTGTACAATTATTCGGTCTGTATCCCAGCATGGGCCCGGAAGTTCTTTGGGATTCCCAGGTAAAAAAAAAATCCCGGAGATGCTGTCGTCGCCTGGGAAAACAAACAGCCATCCAGACAATTAAAAAGGAAAACACCGATCGGTCGCCAGGTAAGGACGAGGCTCGTGGACTGCACCGCGGCGCTGGGTAAGACCATCCATCGGCTTTGATGTGGAAGTACGGCATGTTTTTGAGGAGTTGGTAGGCTGAATGCCATTTGTCGTGTGGTCGGGTGCCATAGCAACGGCTCATGAGAAACATTGTATAGCTCAGGCCAGTTTGACGTGCTCGATGTTTGATGACAGCTGCTGCGTTCATGCGGACAATTTGGACACTGGCAACTCCTGCAACAAATTGCCGTTATGTCTCGCCGCTGTCTCGACCGTCCGTGAGCTGATCGGTGCCGTTAACGGACCAAATAATCCACCGACCGAGCAGCTAAAACAAGTAGTCACACGGGCACACGGTGAAGGAGCATGGTAGTTATGTGGAAATGTGTTTTACTGCACAGTCGAAGAGAAAGACAGGGTTGTCAGGCTGCTGCTGGTGCTGTGCGTCCCCGTTTTTTTTTTTTTTTTTTTTTTTTTAATCGCCGTGCCCTGGTGTGACTGGCGCGTCTCCCGGCTGCATCAGCGCCTGTTGCTCCCCATGCGCGGCCAATGCCAGGATATTAATTTTCCCTGAGATGTGTTGTCTCCGCCCCCCCTCCCCTTCCTCGCTCTCTCCACAGTTTCCTCTGTCCATTGTTGTCATCCATTTGAGCAAAAGGTGCAGCAGCATTGCACATCTGGGTGTTCTTACCTCCCTATAGATATTTTTAACATGAATTTGAACAGAGCATCACCTTAACTCTGGTCACATTAAATCAACATACTGCATGTCTGGAAATGTTGTAACTGTGCACCGACAGTGTTGGAAATTGATGTAGTCTACATGCCTCACTTTATTGTCTGCAGTGGAGTAACTGTACCCATAATCCACAGTACATATTCCTAAATAATTTATTATCAGTCTGTGGCTACACGCATAGGAAACTTAACAGTAAAACACTATAGCAAATAAAATTTGCCTATCAACATAATCTCAACAAAAATCAATATTATAAGATTATGATATATACTACAGGTTAGTGCTGGGCAATATATTGATATTATATCAATAGTGTGATATAAGACCATCAGCTTAGAATTAGAATATTGTTATATCATGATTTGGCATACGTGTTGTCTCTTCCTAAGGCTGTATTACAGTAAATTTGCATTTTAATCCTCCAAATTTACCAGTTGAGCCCAAACATATATTGGTTGACCGATATCATTGGTCCCATATTGGACTATTGACCTATATTGATCTATATCGGTATCAGCATGTACTGTATGTTGTCCAATATGAAGTCTTTTTTTAACTGAACATAATGCAGTGTGTTTTGTATTTGCTAGAGATATTGGCAGCATTTTGTGTATGTTTGATTCTTAATAATAATAATAATAGTAATAATAATTAATTTTTTAATCATTTTTAATTCAGGTTAATTGTGATTGCAATATGATTTCTGTTTAGAATTTAGATTTTTACTGGGGAAAAAAAAAAACTATCAAAATTGTGATGATGTGATATTTGTTAGGGTCCATCCCAAACAAACTTGTTTCCTTTAATCTGGAGAACAAGATTTTTAGGACAGGGCATCTATGCAGCACCATAGTATTTCATTATAATGCTGTTTTCACTTTAAAAAAAAATTGTAGTTTGGATATTGCACTCAGCCATATTGGAATTTCAATAAGATTTGCAATTCATTGTGCTTAATTTTTGAGGGGTCATTGCAAAAAATGTGTGTTTATTTATAGATTGTACATTCTGTATTTTATTTTATTTCATCTAATTTTTTTTTACACGCTATTATTGATATCTGCATTGTCCCAAAAAATCCATCATCAGTCAGGCCCTAAATGAAACATTACAGCAAATAAACATACCAAAGTATAAATGTAATCTCAACAAAATTCAATAATATAAGATTTCTGATATATAATAGGTGTGGGGGGAAAATTGATACGGCATGGTATTGAGATGGTTTGAATGGCAGTTTTATGTCAATACATGGATGCGGAGTATCAATCTTTTTGTTATTTAAGTATTTATTGATATTTTCCTTAATTAATAACATAAATTAACAAGCACTAAAGACAGAAAATTAAAATGAACAGATATACAACCAATCCAAAAAAAGCTCAGACTAAACAAAATACTGCATCATCACAGCAGAGTTAAGCACAGCACCAGTCCACAGGGGAGCCAGTTCTATAGATCAAGCCTGAAAACTAGGACTACAACTTATGCTTATTTTCATTGTCTATTAATCTGTTGATTATTTTCTTGATTAACCAATTAGTTGTTTGGTCTATAAAATGGCAGAAAATGGTGTAAAATGTTCAGTGTTTCCCAAAGCATCCTCAAATGTCTGGTTTCGTTCGCAACAAAATCAGAGAATTTTGACCTTTTTTCTTTAAAAATGACTCGTAATGACTAATTGATTATGAGCATAGTTGGCAATTACTGTAGTAAGTCATTATCGATTAATCAATTAATAGTTGCAAGAATCAACCCCTTCCAATCTATACTAATTAATTTAAAAAGAAATATTCATAGTATTAATTAAACATTAGACATATATTAAAAAGGAAAACAAATGTCGAATAGGTTCAGTGTCTTGCTCCTATGACGTCTTTTCTCCTTTTATAAAAGACAAAAACTAATTCCAGACAAGCAAATACAACTTTTCTTTACAGTATCCAAGTTGGGTATCATCACCTCAAATGATGCATTTTGTTATGAGCTCGACCCATTTTCTATAAATTTAAATATTTTAGTATATAAATTAATAATCTAGCAAATACAAATTATACATTTTGGTACTGGAATAATAAAAATCAGTGAAGTTTCAGTCCACTAGATGGTGCTTGATTTTCTTTTTCTGGTGAGGTCAAAAGAGGTCATGATCAACTGGATTGGTTGTATTTTTTTTTTTTTTTGACAGTGTTGGTCAGTCTGATTGAAGTGAGATAAACAGACTGGAAACTTAATCTTATAAAATGAGATTTCCACTAGGGACATAATATGCAGTTGATAAAAAGTTAATAAATTGCAACATATGTTAGCACAATACTCAGTGCACTGCAAAATTATTAAAATTGCAAGAATATAGTATTGTGAATCGAGTATTGTGACAATATAGTGGGGCCTCTGGTGATTCTCCCCCCTCCTATATACATGAATATATGTATAATCATATATAGCGAGAGATAATCAGAAAACTTCTCTATTTACGCAGACGGGTTGGAATAATGTATTATATACAGCTTTATAACTTTCGATTTTAAAATCTTATAATCTCTTTTTTTTCCTACTCATCTGTATTCTTTTTCTCTGCCTCTCTTCATTTTCTCCCAGTGACACATTTCCTTCTTGGGATTAATGTTGATCTTAATATCTTAGTATGGAATCTTTTGAATCAAAGTTTCCAAGCATGGGTAGTTGTGTGGGATGTTGTTGCACTAGATTGCTTTATAATGTAAGGTGTTCCATTTATTTTGTCCACCCCCAGTAGTTTTAACTCCTCCTCCATTAGTTTTCTATAAATGTGGAGCTGCTCATATTCATTTACTGGCCACAGTGCAGAAGAATCTACATGATACAGAAATAGCAAGTTTACTAGGTTAGTTCATTACAGTGAACTTATTATTAGACACTTGGAAGTGAAAGCATAAAGCTATCTGTTTCCTTTCTCTATTTTTATACCAACAAACAGCTGGTGAGTATATCTTATATGGTTAGTATCAAAGGAGTTGTATTTAAATTTTCATGTGACTAAAATTTGGATAATTTAGTCAGATTGGGTCATTATGAAAAAGTAATACTGGCAATGTCTTTTTAACTCATATTTCTGCAGGCATCTGGTGAGAGAATGAATGCTGATGACTGCAATGGACGCTCATATGCACAAGGTAAGTTTGTATATAAAGGAAGAACCACTATACATTTGTGTACAGTCTCCAGACTTTAATATTTACTTTAATAACGTGGGCATATTTGTGTTTCAGGTAATGGAGGAGAGTCATCGACGGAGCAGGATTTTTATGGCGGGTTGCAGGGCCCTTCAGCAAGATCTCCAAACAGTCAGCAATCGTCACCACACCGCTCCCTCAGTGGTCAGTTATTGTTCCTGCATTTCATTGTAGCCTGTATAGAATCTTTTATTATAATTATATATGAAAGAAAATGTGTGTGTTTTTCCCCTCATCCTCTTTCCACACAGCAAACTCCATTAAGGTTGAGCTGTGCAGTGATGATGAGTCACCAGGTGCTCCACAGCCAGAGAACAGAGAGGCTGTGAGGGACGATAGCAGGAAGGATGACAGAGGGGACCCCATGGAAGAAGGGAGCGCCGAGTATGCCAGCACTGGACGAGATAGAGCGGGCGTTTACAATGAGATTGCCAGTCCAAACGCTGCTTCACCAGGACCCATCCGGCTGCCCAACGGGAAGCTCCAGTGTGAGGTGTGTGGGATGATTTGCATCGGACCCAACGTGCTAATGGTGCACAAGCGTAGCCACACAGGTGAGAGCAAACCAGCAAGGCAGCCCTCATGGAAATGTAAGACAAGTACATTTCATGGACAAAATATATTTACCTAAAGACAATAAATGATTTTGTCTGAAATCCTCTGTCCATCTATGTGTTCATAGGTGAGAGGCCATTCCAGTGTAACCAGTGTGGAGCTTCTTTCACCCAGAAGGGGAACTTGTTGCGCCACATCAAGTTGCATTCAGGAGAGAAGCCTTTCAAATGTCCCATTTGTAACTACGCTTGTCGCCGAAGAGATGCCCTGGCTGGACACCTACGCACACATGCAGGTAGATCAGTGAGCTTTATTATTAAACCTTAATCCTACTTCGAAACACCATTGAGGAAGTATGGTCTGAGATAAGTCCGTTGAACAGCCATAGCGATGGCAGAGAGTCCAAGTTTAAGGTCTTTTCCAGACTATTACAGTTATGAAGTGCACAGCATGAAAATTATTTTCTCCCTACTTCAGTTGTAATTAATGGAATGTGGAGTTAAAACGGATTACAGCTTTATAGATGAATAAAAAACAATGCTGGTCCCACCTCACAGCCAGAGATGGCCAGCCGATCTATTGGTAAAGATGGCACTGCTGACTGCTGGAAGGATCTCCAGTTATGAATGTCGGACTAAGTGGTAGACAGCATCCAGTGATGTCAGTGTAGAGGCTGCAACTTTTCCATATAAAATCATTACCGATAGTGACTCAAAAGTTGTTTTTCTAAGGTGAATAGGAAGCAATTTTTATTTCTGTACAGGAAACCAATTATTGTTTCGTAATCAGAGTGGTAATATGATGCTTGAAGTTAAGATTATTTTCCAGCCTGATACAAAAGTATTTATACTGTGGCACTCTACTATGAAGTTGAAGTTAGAGCAAATCAAACAAAGACTGGAGACATTCAATGGCTGATTGGTGGAGGTTGCAAAAACTGTGTCATCAGCAAAAAAAATGAAGTGTAAGGATTCAGAAGATGGGTCCTAACACTGAACCTTACATTAGAAACATTTAAAACAGAGTAAACATCACCTATTTTAACACACTGTGATCTGTTTGAGATGTAATTTTCAAAACATCGGCAACTGACAGCATCAAAACCAACACAGTTGGAAAGTTTCCTGAAAAGGAACTGATGGTCAGCAGTATCAAATGCTTTAGACAAGTCTATAAACAGGGCAGTACGAGACTATTGCTATCAAGTCAGCAATCCAGCAAGTCATGTAAAAATAGGGAGGTACATAACAGTATTAATCGTTATTGTGATGAGGTATAATGCATGAAACTACAGTAAGCATTAAAAGTGGGGATTCATTAGAATGGTCCATTTCCCCCTTCTGTGAAGCTCAGAGGAAATAGGTCTGTGTTACCAGAACGTACAGTAAATACATGTCAAAATATGACATTTACAGTCTCTCAAAACAGGAAATCCTGCTGGTACTTTCAATTTGTGAACACACATTCAACAGGTGTTGACATGCAGCCTTAGTACAGTAAGGGTTGGTCGATCTCCGCGGGTCTCAGGCACATTTTCGAAGAAAAGATTTCTTGTAAACTGGATTTCAGCGAAATGACGTCAGCCTTTCCGATTGCTTACTAAGATGAAGCGTTGCGGTGAAGGGTTAGGAGTTTTTCTATCGTCATTGGCAAGCTACAGAGAATAATTTCAGGAATTGATCAATGGGGGAATCCACTCTCTCAAACCCAACTAATAGTGAGTAATTTTTTATGAAAAAAACTCTCTCACAAACATGCAAATAAACAACGCTACCTTAGTAGTTTACATGCTATTTCCCATTTATTCAATCAACAGTATCCATCTTGTTGGGTGAAATTTTGTCATTTTGTCCATCTTGGAAGAAATCATTTAAATATTTTTTTCCCTGAATTGCAGTATCGTCTCCGACAGTGGGAAAACCATTCAAGTGCAGCTACTGCAGTCGCAGCTATAAGCAACAGAGCACACTGGAAGAACATCTAGAGCGCTGCCATAGTTATCTGAAGAGTCTCGACCAACAGGCAGCGGTCAATACACAAACGGCACAAGGTAACACATCACACATAGATGAAAATCACCAGCTTTGATAGACAGTACGCAGTATGTATAGAGTGAATAAAGCAAGTTTAACATATCCATACGTGTAATGAGTAAGTTGGTATACTGATGACGAAGGCCTTTCTGTTTGCAGGTGAAGAGTCAGTAAATATGGAGACAATTACTAAACCTGTGGTTCAGCCATCCAATGAAAAAGTCCAGTTTGTGGATAGACTGGCTATTAGCATCACCAAACGCAAGAGGTCAACACCACAGAAGTTTTTAGGTGAGTTTTTATTAATAATACAAGTATTAATAAGATAAGTCATGTTATTTATATTTATTGCAGGTGTAAAAATCTATTTATACCCTGAAACACATACACACCATTTTTCATTTAAATGATACAATAATAATATATATACATTGTGATAGTGGCTGATAAAGTACACAGATCATAAGAAACTGGTCTATAACCATAAAAGCAAGTCAAGTCAAATATTAACTTGCCGTTGCCAGTTTGGTGACACCTGGGCTGGGTTGCACCAACAAAGATTCATTTTATCTAAGATTAGATCTAATTATAGTTTAGCAAAACCAGGTATAGAATTATCCAGATTTAAAATTAAGCAGAGCTCTGTTACACAATTGAATACTAATCTCTGTTTAAACAATCCAAGTTTATTGATGTAAACCAAAGTTGAAGAGTTTAATCAATATAGAAATGCTTGCTTACCCAAGGGGGTCCTTAACTGTTTCACTGTGTGCTAGCTAGCTAAAAAGTCTTCAAAAAACTACACTGTTTTCTAGCTAGTTTAAGAGTTAACAAAATGTTTCATTGTCATTTGTTAGCTAGCTAAAATTTTAGATAGTCTATTTAGCCTACTCAGAAGCTCTAATTTCTCCTCGTTTGAGAAAAAATTATTGACCAAATTATTTCGAGCAATGAGCAAGCACAATGAAGAAAAAAAGGGACAACTGGAGTCAGTGAAAGAGTGAACGAGTAAAAAAAAAAAAAAAGAGATGCATCAGCATGTCCCCTTTAACTTTTTATGAGGACCCTAATTAATTTGCTCAATCCATTACAAGAGGGTGCCCATTTTGGTTAAAATTGCTGCTGCAGTTTATAAGTTAATACTTAAATAAATGTGTTGATTTTGACAAAGTATAAAAGTTTGTTGCAACATAGCCTAATTTAAAGTTAAATCATTATTTAATCAGGTTTAAAAAATAAGGGTCTCCCATCCAGGAGACCCTCCACCTCAATGATGTTTATTACTTAAATGTCTGATTCATAGGTGAAAAGCACATGCACCTTGAACTACCTGAAGCACCTTATGAATTGTCCTCTGGCTCTGAGAAGGAGGGGGACCTCATGGGCTCTCAACCTGCTGGAGACTCTGCTGGGTTGGCTGGTTCACATCTCCAAGGCAGCGGGGGTAAAGGGGAGAACCACGAGCCAGCTGCACTGTCTCAGCTCCATCCTGCCTTCCTGTCGGAGCTACGCACAGTTATGGGCTCCATCAACAGCAACGTGACTCCTCAGGGCCCCCGAGCCCATGGTGGAGGTGGGGCGACGGCAATGCCTCTTGGCCTGGCTGGGCGGGAGGTAGGTGAGGGCCGTGATGACCAACCGTCAGCCCACAGCCACACTGCGTCGCCCAACGGCTGTCCCGACTCTACAGACACAGAGAGCACAGCAGAAGAGCAGAGCACAAGGGCTGCAGCCCCGACAAGTACCTCCAACAACCACCACCTCCACTACCAAACCCTCACACTGCCCCGCAGCCATCCCACTTCCAGCCCCAGCCAGGCCAAAGACTTGGACCAAGAGTGGGATAGAGCGTGTCCCGTACCCCCCAGCATAGTAAAGAGGAGCCCTGGCTCACTCCTCTCTTCCAGGGAGACTATGCAGGTGTTGGACAGGGATGGCCGACCCGTGCGCTCCTTCCACTGCCGACACTGTCGCATCCTCTTCCTGGACCATGTCATGTTCACCATCCACATGGGTTGTCACGGCTTCCATCAACCCTTTGAGTGCAACATCTGTGGCCACCGCAGCCAGGACCGCTACGAGTTCTCATCTCACATCAGCCGCGGAGAGCACCAGGTGGGCTGAGGAGAAGACGTAGTGGCCGGTTGAGGAGAGGTGGTGGCTGCTATTCTCTAAAGTTGTGGGCTCATGTTTGTTCTGCACCAGATCAGTTGCTTTAAATCCCAAGTGTAAGTAAAAGAATCTGTGGTTTTAATGTGGGAATATTTATTAAACTAAAGCGAGTGAAAAATCTTTTCACAGCAACATTTAAAGTTTAGTGGAGGCAAATTACATTCTATGATTGATTGCACTCCCATATCAAATCATCTGGCAAAACTACCGGTTTTGCTTCAAAAAGTGCCTTCTTTGGGGGTTTCCTCTTAACTTAAAAAAAAAAAAAAAAACTAGAGGGGAACTGGTGCTCAAAAATCTTGACTAGCCATCTTTTGCTAAGTGATTTAGTTAGCACTTTTGAGAGGTCATGTGCACCGGCAGTTAAGAAAAGCGTGTACATTTTAAGAATTATATTTGGTACGCTGAGTATGTACTAAGAGCTTTGTTTTTGTGGTTGAAGAGGGTGTTTTGTGTAGTGTGTCAGGTAAGCTTAATATGCACTGAGAGCTTTGTGCCTCTGGGTTTGGGAGGAGCTTTTGTCACAGACGAAGCACAGAAATGGATTGCCTTAACTGCCTACAGCAGTACGCTGCTGTAGGAATATATTGTTTACAGCATGGTTCAGCAGAAGAGAGAATATTTGCAGCTGCACAGCGAGACTATCAGGACAAAGCAAAATCATGAAGGAAGTGAACTTGAAAACATTCACCTGAGGGTGAAACGGGCGTTCAGGTTTAAAAATGGGTAAAACTTTATAACCATCAACAGCAAATGGTAAATTGATAGTTAATTAAATTTAAGTTAATAGTTATTTCACTGTTAACAAACAATGAAATGATAAATGTCTACTACTTATTAGTGATGCTAGAATTTATATCATTATAACTTGCTGTGATAGAAAATAATTAGTTCATAAATTCTATATTATATTGTAGCTGATAAGAGATGATCACAATTACATTTTTATTAAATTAGTAAACTAAAATGTATTGTTGCACACATTATAATAGGGCTCCAACTAACTATTTTAATTATATTAATTATATATATAAATGTCAGAAAATTGTGAAAAATGTTGATTACTGTCTCCCAAAGCGACGTCCTTAAATGTCATTTTTTCTCCACAACCTGAAGATATTGAGTTCACTGTCATGAGGGACTAAAAGAATAGAACATATTCCCATTGGAGAAGTTGAAATCAGAGAATTTTGACATTGCCTTTCCCAAAAAAATGACTCAGAATGATTAATGGATTATCATTAATAGTTGGCAATTAATTTAATAGTTGACAACTGATCAATTAATTGACTAATTGTTGCAGGCATACATTATATCTTGTATATACTATGTTAAGTATTTGTTAATGATTACCAAATGATTTCTAAACCTTTAAGAAATATTTGCATAGAGATGGACCAGATATTTATAGCACTTTATTTATGTTAATAATTAGTTTGTAAGCCATGTATAAACATTATTTGTTGCAAATGATGATTATAATACCTTACATACTCATTATGTAACTTATGTATGTATACATTATGTATGTGAACTTAAGTAACATACTTTTTTAACCCAAACTATGATCTTTTCCAAAACCTAATCAAGTAGTTTTGTGCCTGTGTTTTCCCAGAGGTTATAGCAACTAGCAACTAGCTAGTACCAGCTAGAAACCAAATCCTGAGAAAACCTGTGAGCTTTGGAGAAATGGTACACAAAACAAATGGTTAATACTTTTTAATCAGTTGAATTTTTAACATTGATTTATTGATAAATGATTAACAGCCCTAGTTTATAAACCTCATATAAACATTATTTAATTACTTTTTAACAGTAAAATTACTGTTAACTCACGTTTAACTATTAAGTTACCATTTATTAATGATGGCTACTCTTAAGTGTTACCAGAAACAAGTTTTGGACTTTAAAGTGAGCCTTAGAATACTGGTGCAGATCAGACAATGAGCCATGTTAGTGTACATTAAGAGCCTGACCAAGATGGCCCAGGGTGCTACACCTATACGGGACTGCACTTTTAGGTTCCCTGCTTATATATGAACATCTTTGCTGAAGCACTTGATGGCTTTACAAATTTTTTTCTGTGATTGTTCTACTGCACTGATAAAATCGCATAATACTCACAATAATTGATCGTCTAATTTGCGACACCAGTGTATTTTTAACGGAGCCGGCCTTCTACAGAATCCCACAGCGTTGCACTGGTTCTGCGGTCTACACTCAAGTTTGCTGCAGTTCTTTTTGTGGTTTTGCCCTCAGCGAGTTGAGGCTGAGATTTTAAAAAATTTGCTTAATGTAAGTGAATTAACAAATGAATTATTTAAAAATTACTTAAATCAGTTTGGATCTGTTCAGTTATCACTTGTGATTATCTATTTAGTGTTGTTTGTTTCAGCCTTGGTGTATTTAATCAGCTATATTCCAAATCTTATCCAGCATATTCCTCAAGTCCATGAAATGTTACCTCCTGCTTCTTTATAGCACCCAAAAACCTTATTGCTACAGTATGGTGAGTTATCTGATAATGTTAATATTGGGAACATGAATGAGACCAAACTCAGTATTCTTACTTGTTATTGTGGGTTTGCTGCTTCATAGTTTAACTTAATTTCCTTTAATCGCAGGCAAAAATATACTTGAAACTGTTTGAGAAAAAAGTAAATCTAAAAATGCACTTGGTTTGATAAAGTAGAGAAGTGTGTGTGAATGGAATATAGCATGTGTGCTTGTCATTTTCTGCTTTTTCTCCCTCAATTGTGAATTATTTTTGAAATGTGAAGTAATTTCAAGAAGTGAAAATGAGGCATGGGTTTTTGTCTCCTTGTGTGGACTTTTCAATGTTATACGATATTTTGTGAATGATGTAACATGACAAAACACTTTTACCTCAAAAGTTAAAGATGTACAACTGCCTCATTACTGTATTTCAAAAAGTCATGTTGCTTTCTGAGATGTTCTTGCAGTTACAAACGCGTGCCCCTCGATATTCTCAAAACTTTTTACTGTCAATAAAGTTAAGTTTATTGTAAAAGTGATTTTCTCCAGTTTGACTATGATGGCATTCACACTGTTGTGCTTATTTTTCACTCGAGATACATTGAGTGTCTCACTGTCTCCTTTGTGACAATACAAAAACTAACCAGACTTAAATATTGAAGTATTTATTTCACAACAATTAACAGTTTTAAAGTTTGCAGGGAATCACAGGACTATAATCTACAAATATATTGATCAGACATGATTCCTTTCCTTCCCTTTATTTCAATCAACAATTACAGTTGAGTAGAAATAAAGGATTTACAAGCCCTGTCAGATTTTTAATTTAGTTATGTCCATCAGTCCATGTCAGATTTTAGGATGTGAACAATTGAAATTCATGATTTGGGTAGTTGCCTGCAATCTGTAAGGCATATTTAGTTGACTCTGAGAGAATGGTTTATATTGTATATTAGATTATTAGCTACTTGTATGAAGACTAAAAAGACAAAATTATCAAGGTTCCAAGGGTAATATTTTTTCTAATAATCATTTTATGACACGGATGTATAACAAGATGCTGGTTGTAGTCCCCTTTATTCTACAAAAGCAAAAATTATATTCAAAAAATGATATACAGTGAAGAGGTGAATAAATAAAAATCCGTTACTATAAAACATTTTTTTTCATGGTGGAGTCTTGATGGATTTATGTAGCAGTCTCACAGCCTGAGGAAAGAAGCTGTTCTGAAGTCTGGTGATTTGGTGGCGGATACTTCTGTATCTCTTGCCAGACTGCAATTATAACAGTTATGAAGAAAATATTCAAATTGATGTGATGTAACAAAAAATGCACAATGTCTGAGCTTAAAGTATTGAATATAGTGCTTAAACTATGCCAGACATAGTATGCATAATTTTAACATTTTGGCCTAACAATAATAATTTATGGGTCCGACATAGTAGAGAATCCCATGATTCATCATAGCTCAACTGAGTTGCTGAAAAATATCCACATTACTTAAAAATTCATGTTGTGCTGAGCAAATCTTCAGCTTGTAGCCACAAGTTTTAAGCATCACTTACCATTCAAAACTACAACAATTATATTTAAAAAAACAGATCAGGATTGTAGAATGTGAATGTGTTGATTAAATAATGTGTGAATACATATTTTTAGACATTAAATTTAAAAAGTTAGGACATATTGATCGAGTGTTTGTCAGTAATATAAGTTCATGACAAGTTATTTTCCTCAATTTTACATTTTAAAATATAATTAATCATTTCAAATTAGTTTAGTATCACAGAAGACACATATTATACATTGTACATTGTAATTAAAAATGTTAAAAATATACTGTATATGTATGTAAAATGTCACCGTAACAAATCTCAAATTTAACATATTGTGTGAAATGAATGTTAACACTTCAGAGAAACAGGTTAACACTGAAATACAACAAATGAAAAACAACCAACAATGAAATGGGCTAACCTGAAACGTGCCTTATATACATGTAACCTTTTAGCCTAAATGTGACAGACCTTTGTTGTGTAGTCTCTGGTTAGTTTTTGACCTTATTTCCCCCTCTGCAGTGGAAAATCTATTTTGGTTGCTCCCACATACAAATTCCAGGTGTTATTCACACACAGAAAGCTTAGTATGTCTAAGTAGTGTGTTCTTTCTTACTCTGACAACACAGACTTAGCAAGGTGCAGCAGACCTGTGTGACCTTCAATGCACCCATCATCATCCTGATGAGGGCAAGAAGGCACGGTGTACTGACGATGAGCTCTACAACATGTTTTAATTTTGACAGACAGGGTAATTTGACAGTTTTATAACCCTTGACTATATGTGCAATTCCAAACCACTTGTCAGTGCAACTGTCACTAAATTTTGAAAAAAATTTGCAGCGTTGGGTTAGGGTTGTTGTGTAAACAACTCACAAAAATACCACATTTACATCCCCACCCAATGCACCGCTTCTGTTTGCGTTTATCATCTTTCAGTTTGGCTTTCACTGCATCTAAAAGCTGTTAAGAAACAAGTTTTCTTTAACATTTTCATAGGATGAAAGTAGTCTGCTCTGAAACAGTTCACACAAGATGAAGCATTTTAATCACTGAAGCTAATTTGAGGATTTGGCCCAGCTTGAGAAACGTGCATACTTGTGGTATGTGCGGCTTTTACAATTCTGAGGAAATAATCAGCTTGCAATCCTGCTGAGTTTTAGTTGTGAATGTACAGTTACAAAGAACTGCTTACCACCTGTCTTCAACAGGAAGGTTACAGAGGACATGCTCTTCTGATTGATTTGTTTGTTTTTGCACGGTTTACCCATTTCACTACACATCACTAATACACTATACTGCCCTACAAATGCAGAGAGCAGGAACTACAGAAAAGCTGAAGTTGAGAAAAAAAAGTGTGGAACATGCTGACTGGGTAAACTGTAACAGATGGATAGGGTGTAATTCCTTTAGTTTCTATATTATATTTTTTTAAATATTATTTTTACTAATCATTGATGTAAACCTTTTGAAAAACTTCAGGGAAAACACAGTGGCACAGTTGGCTCTACCAGCTTTCCATTTACTGTTTACAAATAACAATATTTAACTTGATTTTAACAAAATAAATATATTTACACCTTATTGGATTTACATAAGTACATAAGTGATTTAAAAGCAGCTTGACCACACAGAATTGTGTATTCCAAGTTAAAAACTAATCTTCAAGTCACCACTGCTCTGCTAATGTGTGGCTAGTTACCCTTTTAGTAGGACTAGTTCAGCTGTTTTTATTTTCCATGACTGGATTCAACTTCTGCTTTACTTATGTGGGACAACAAACTGAATTGGTGAAGGGAGAGGAAATACACACACATCACGTACAGTAGATGCAAGGCAATCAGAAACAGTTTCAAAGGTAAGGGTTAAGGTCTAGGGCTAGGATCTATGTATGATTGTCAATCAAAATATTTTTGTGTCATGTCGATTTTTGCGGATGTTTACATATTGTTTGATATTTTGAAGTTGACTTTTCTATTATTGTTGTTCTGCACAAGTTCTCTATACAAATCTTCTGTGTTATCTATTTAATTGTTAATGGTTTTACCCTGTGAGGTTTAAATGGTTAACCACACCTGCTGTTGCACACCTTGGCAGCCTGCTGAGGTGCATCTATACATATGGGTGGGGTTTCCATTCTGATCTGATAAAGATCCAAGTAAGATCAAAGCGTTGTCAGTTAAACTTTTGGTGACAACAAACTGACATTTTAGTTCACATAAATTGATATATTTGACAGTTACAGGGCTTTAGTCCAGGCTAGTTGTGGTTAACTCAAGATAGCTTCAACAGGATTTTGCCCTCTTGCTTTAGCCAACTGTAGTTAATTGTTTGGTTGGCTTAAGCTATGTGTTTTATTAATAACTGTGCATTTAACATGTTTTCTTTGGAAATGTTATCCAGAAGCAAAACAAGGAATCATAGACATGATGGGGAGGACAACATAGATGTGCAAGTTGCTTGCATTAAGATGTTATTCTCACATTTAGGATGTATCTTTTCACAAACCCAGAAGTTCAACTATGTCACATTATTACACAGTGATAATAACTTAGATTAGAGGACATTGCATGTGACAGATGGACGGTGAACCTAATTAAAGTAGACCTAAAACAATAAGTAAATCAACTAATTAGTTGATCAACAGAAAATTAATCATGAACAATTGTGATGATCAGTTGGCTGTTTATGTCAAACATTCATCGCTTGAGTTTGCCAAATGTTAGGATGTGCTGCTTTTCTTAGTTTTACATGATTGTAAACAAAATATATATGGATTTCAGAGAGCAGGTCAGACAAAACAAGTATTCTGCAGATGTCAACTCAGAAATTATGATGGCCAACGTTTTATTATCTTTATTTCTGATATGTTAATACAGAAGGAGAAGGAGAAGGTTTATGTGTCATCCACTATGATGCACTGTGACTGTAACCTAAGGCGCCCTTTTTGAGGGCACCAGAGGACAGCAGCAATACAGGAAGTATTCTGATCCTTTACTTAAAGCTACTACAAGGAGTTTTTTGCTGATTATGAAACAGTCTCAGTTTATTACTAAAGCCTCTATTTGACCTGTATAGATTAAAAAGACCATCTGCAAGAAGCTCTGCTATTTCTATGTAGTTATTCTAAATGGCTGCCACCAGGTTGGATTCGCCATGAAATCAGAAGTGACAAGCCTGTGTTTACATTTTCCCAGGCAAAGTTACAGTGAGTAGTACTTCCGTCAGTAAAAATGAAGCAGGAATATTTTTAGAAACTATTATTTTTGACATGATATTTTGTGGTTATTATAGTGGAAACACTACCGCTTTTGTCCAAAAGACTCAAGTAAAGTACATGGACCTGAAATTTACAGTAGGGCTGCAACTAACAGTTATTTTCAGAATCAATTCATCGGTTGATTATTTTCTCAATTAATCGATTGATGATTGTTTTCCTATAAAATGTAATAAAATGCTGAAAAATATTGATTATTGTTTCCCAAAGCCCAAGAAGACATCCCCAAATGTCTTCTTTTGCCCACAACCCAAAGATATTCAGTTTACTGTCAAAGAGGAATAAAAAAAACAGGAAATGTTCACATTTAAGAGGCTGAAATCAGATAATTTTGACTTTTTTTTCTTAAAATATTACTCAAGCCGATTAATCGATTATCAAAACAATTTAATTAATTTAATTTAATTCAATAATCGATTAATAATCATTGCAGCTCTCCAGTACAGTACTTGAGTGAATCTACTTAGTCACATTCCACCTGCAGGACAGGGTGAATTTTAATTTACTCACAGGTGATATGTAATCCTCGATATCTTGTCACCAGAACTTGTACACTTAAAGCTGCACATTGTCAGCTATGAAACCATCTCGTGCCACTTAGCTAAATTGTGTCACGTCCTTACTTATTTTAATTTTTTCCCTCCACTTCTTCTTTTGTCTCTCAATCTTCGTTTTGTCCTGCTGTTTTCTGGTGGTTGGCAAACAAGGAAATGCATGCATGCACTGAGCCACCAGCTGGTCTGGAGTGAGGGACAAAATCCGCTCAATCAGCTTCCCCAAGTATTTCAATTAGAACATCTGGACCATAAGATTTTCTGTCAGTCTAATTTCTGAGCGAATAAACTAATCAGCAATGAGCTTGAATCTGAGCCGGACCCTGTAACATACAAACAGTTTGTTACCTGCTAAAAATCAGGGTATCTTGCCAGGATTCGGTGCTTCCTTTGTTTTAAACCTGCTTCAAGGGGAATGAGTTACCTGCTAACGTTAGCACAACTGTCGCATTTACCTTAGTTACGAGAAGGTTCGAATTTTCAGGTAACCGTTACTTCACTGTTTTCAACGGCTCATTAACAGTCGATAATGTTAACGACGTCGTACTGATAAATAGTTCTTTCAGTTAGTTTTGTATTTTCCAGTGGACTAAAGTTGACCGTTTTCTCCTCATACATATGAGGATTTAAGCTAACATGTTTGGTCATTCTCAGGCAGCTAACTTAGCTAACCTACAACCATTATACCTAATGTAGCTAAATGCTGATTGGTACCTACAAAAAACTCTACGTTCGTCTCATTCTGACAAACTAACAGGTGAGTTGCTATTTACTTCAATCCATAAATTTGTTTAGATTGAATAATCTGATTTAAAGTTTGTAATTTGAACTTTATTCCACTAGATGGCAGGCGTACACAATTTACAAGTCAGCAGTGCTCCTTGACACTGGCTAGATGGAGGCAGAACTACTCAACATACAATTAAAGAGCTTAAACTACACAATCAGGGAGTCTAGGGACAAATTCTTTTCCATCTGGGATCCGGTTTTGGCATACTTAAGTAAATTTAAACCATGCCTGATGCTGCTTAGCAGTTGTACCCAATGTAAGGCAAGGCAAGGCAAGTTTTTTTATATAGCACCATTTAGACACAAGGCAATTCAAAGTGCCTTACAGGAGCATAGAAATACATTAAAATAAAGCGTTAAAAGAACATTAAAACTGCATGTGAGATAATAAAAACACAAGCTAATAACAAGCCAATAAACAATTTAAACACTACAGAAATCGCATTTAAAAGATATAAACAAAAGTCAAAGCAAACGAATGTGATGTAGGATATTTATCCATGTAAACAATAGTTTACAGTATTAAGTTCAAACAATAGAACTGCTTAGATTTTTGTTTTTCTTTTGGTATTTATTTTTTAATCTGTGTATTTGTATCTATTTCTGTTTTAGATCAATTATTTAATTATTTCTAAGTTTATCACTGTCTTTTTCTGTCAGTCTGTGTTTACAACAGGGCCCTGGCACGGATTAGTTTGGGTGCTCTGTTTCTCTTTACATACCATTCCATGTGTTAAAAATGCTTTTCGTTATATACCTTCTATGTTCATATATTGTATTTAATATGTACTCACCTTGTAGATAAATGTGGGCAGGTATGCATAAAGAGATACTGTATAGTTTGTGTGTATACCCATACAGGCAACTTGTAAAACAAGTTGGAACAGGGACAACAAAAGGCTGGGAAAGTTGTGGAATGCTCCAAAAACATGTTTGCAACATTCAACTGGTAAACAGTTTTATTGGTAACAGGTGATTATCGTATCATGGTTGGGTGTTAAAGGGACATCCTTGAAAGTTCTCTGTCATTCACAAACAGGGACTGGGTGAGATTCATCTCCTTGTGAAACACGTGAATTTATAAAGAATATTACTACATGGGCATGGGAACACTCACTTGATAAAACCATTCTCAGTAAATGATTGCATTCTGGTTTTTTTTTTACATTTTACAGAGCAGTAGGGCTGCAACTAACAATTATCTTCATTATCAATTAATCTGCCGATAATTTTCCCAATTAATATTTTTAGTTTTGTGGTTCATAAAATGTCAGAAAAATGTAAAAGTGTTGATCAGTGTTTCCCTTGGCCTGTGGTGATGTCCACAAATGTCTTTTTTGGTCTTCAAGATAATGATGATGATAATTTTTGAAGATAATGACTCAAACCGATTAATCAGTTATCAAAATATCATTCCTCCTCTAGAGTCTCTGGGGAGAATGCCTGATGGTGTGCAACCTTGAAGAAGACGAAGAAAGAATGGTCACAGGGGACAGAAATCCACAATAAACAAGGCAGGGGACCCATAAATAAATCTCCAGACCCCTGCAGTGCAAACACAGGTGAGCACTCACACGATTCTATATCTGCACGAATGTGTGGACAAAATATTGTACAAATCACCTGACTTATATCTGCCCCCACCCCACAATTCTTCGTAAGCCACCTCGTTCATCTATCTCCCAAAAAATGAATCAAGTTGTTATCAAACACATTTTTTTATATCCCACAAGATTTTCGAAGCAAATTTTCTGGCTGCCAGACAAATGTGAAGCTGGTAGCCTATCAAAATCACAGCAATTATTCTATCAAGCTAACACACCCATTTGTCTTTTAGATGATCCAGATGCCAGAAAACTTCATGACAAGCAGCCAAGCAAAGCAAAGATGTCTCTCAACACGCTTGCTGCTCACTGCAGCTGTATCCTGAATGAGCTACAATATGCGCGTGATATTAATTAATACATTATTGTGCCATTTCCATTATACAAAGAATGTGTTTATTTTTCTGCAGCTGAGTGTCAACCAAGGATACTTCCAGGTGCTGCTAATCTTTCAATTGTCTCCTCTGGAAAGCAGTGTTGAGGTTTTAGTTTCGTTTAAGAATTTGTTGATAGTTGTAGCATCTCAAATGATGACATTTACAGAGCAATTTCCATTATTTAACTTTGCACTCTGGACACTTCACATGTCAACAGCAAGTAGCATTTAATGCTTCTAAATTAAACACATTTGTACATAAAATCACAACACTTATGCGGCTTCTGCAGTGCAGCTCAACCAGCTCATGTATTACACTCATACAATATTCATTTAGGGGCCAGAAGGAACTTTTTAGGGTGCAAAATGTACTGAAAGGCTGCTGGCACAGTTTGTAGGACAGCTCTGGCTCTGGAAGCGATTAGCCCTCAAAGCTTGGGTGAGTATATTGCAGAGAGACAAGGGCGGGTGGGAGCAGTATTGTGTGTGTGGGACATGGAGAAGAAACTTGTGTGTGTTTTGAGAGAGAGGGAGATTGGGGCGGTTCTGTTATGCAAGCAGTTCTCAGTATGCATGTAGATTGGAAGATGTGTGGCTCCTGTGGTTGGCTGTCCCCTGTGTCACTGCCTTTAAAAAACAGTTGCCAAGAGAAATGTCTTCTTTACAGGCTTTGGCTGCCAGATGCCGGGGATAATGGATAGGACTGCAGGAGGAAAGATGGAGAGGTGTGTGTGTGTGTGTGTGTGTGTGTTTGCAGCCAGCCACACAGACATGCAAGTCAGCACACACACATATTAGCACACATTTGCACACTTTGTGGGCAGGGGATCACCATAATGCTGAAGTAAGGCGTGAATAATTCATCTTCAAGTCAGTCTTTGCCACACACACACACACATGTACGTGGTGACACACAGGGGAAGTATTAGGCCTAGTAAGTCGTGTCACACTAAGTCGTCATGAATGAGCATACGGTTTGGGCATGCTTACAGATTCCAGAGGTGCCACATTTTGTGGATGTGTGCAGGATGTGTTAGGACGGAATAGCTGTGTGCGTCTGTTGCAGCTGTAAACCAACACACGGGGCGCCAGTGTGTGAATGCGATAGTGTGTCTGCAAGCGGCAAAGCCAGTGACACAGGAATGTGTCATAGTTCCTGCAAGCCACTCAGCTCCTAAACTGCAGCAAATAAACATTCCTCTACTGCTGTGTCAGTGCTGAGCCCTCGCCCACTGTCGCTGTAAAACACAGCTTGTAATTAAAACCAAAAACTGAGCATTTCTGCCTTTGTCTCCAGCAGTATTACTAGATTAGAGATAATGGACCCATGCCTTCAGACATTTCTCTGGGCTGTTTATTGACTCAGAGATGGCCTGTTGTGGTCCAGATGATGTCAAGTGAGGCCAACTGATAATGAAACAATCAGAATCATCTTTATCGGTGAAGCAATGCAGATACAATAAATTTGACCTTGTCATATTTCACTGTGTAGCACAATCCGCACAAGTACAAACCCCACTTCCCAAAAAGTTGGGACATTGTGTAAAATGTAAATAAAACAGAACGCAATGATTTGCAACAACTTTTTGACCTATATTCAGTTGAACACAGTACAAAGGCTGTACAGTACAATATTTTATGTTCAAACTGATAAACCCTATTGTTTTTCGTAAATATACACTCATTCTGAATTTGAGGACTGCAACATGTTTTAATAAAGTTGGAACAGGGGCATGTTAACTACTGTGTTACATCACCTTTTCAGTAAGTGTTTAGGAACTGAGGACATTAATTGTTGATGTCTTGAAACTGAAATTTTTTCCCATTCTTGCTTGATATACAGCTTCACATGCTCAACAGTCTGGGGCTCTGTTGTTGTATTTTTCGCTCCATAATGTGCCACACATTTAATGAGAGACAGGTTTTGACTGCAGGCAGCCCAGTCTAGTATTTGCACTCTTTTACTATGAAGCCACCCTGTTGTAACATGTGCAGAATGTGTCTTGGCACTGTCTAGCTGAAATAAGCAGGGATGTCCCTGAAAAAGACGCCTGGATGGCAGCATATGCTACTCCAAAACCTGCATGTACCTTTCAGCTTTAATTGGGCCTTCACAGATATGACAGTTAGCCATAATGCCATGGGCATGAACACACCCCCATACCATCACAGACACTGGCTTCTGAAGTCAGCGCTGGTAACAATTTTGCCTGGAGGACACGACAGCCATGATTTCCAAAAACAGTTTGAAATTTGGGCTCATCAGACCACAGCACACTTTTCCACTTTGCATCAGTCCATTTCCTATGAGCTTGGACCCAGAGAAGTCAGTGACATTTCAAGATGTTGTTGATATATGGCCTTTGCTTTGCATGGTAGAGTCTTAACTTGAATTTGCAGATGCAGCGACAAACTGTGTTTTCGCACAACAGTTTTCCTAAATGTTCCCAAGCCCATGTAGTAATATACTTTACACAGCTATGTGGGTTTTTGATGCAGTGCTATCTGAGGGGTCAAAGGTTATGGGTATTTAATGCAGTTTTTGGCCTTTGTCTTTTCCCGCTCTTTTGATTGTCATGTGTTTCACCTGTTTGCCCACCTGTATCTCATTTAGTTCTGTCTACTTAGTCCCTGGTTTTCTCTCTGTCTGGGTCAGTTCGTGTGTTGTGTTTTGGTGTTGAGTTCCTGAGCCGTCTCCGTGTTTCTCCCTGTGTTTCTTGGATTTATACCCTTTTGGATTTTGCCTGGTTTAGTTTTTGTCTTTTGGATTCCCACTTTGTTCACATAGGCCTGTGTTTAAGCTACCTTTTGTTTATTATTAAATTACCTTTTGAACTCTGCCTCCAGTGCTCAAGCCTGCATTTTTGGGTCCACCCCTTTTGTGTTTTCTAGTTGACTTTACACCCCGTAACAGATTCTCTGAATCTTTTAATGATATTATGGATTGTAGATGGTTAAATCCCTAAATTCCTTATTGTTTTGTGTTGAGAAACATTGTTCTAACACTAACTGTTGGACTGTAATGAACATAGTTTTCCACAAAGTGCTGAACCTCACCCCATCCATGCTTGTGAATGACTAAGCCTTTCAAGGATGCTCCTTAAAACCGAATCCTGTCACCAGTTAACCTGTTAATCTTTTGAATGTTCCAGACAGGTGTTTTTCAAGATTTCCACAACTTTCCCAGTCTTTTGTTGCCCCTGTCCCAACTTTTTGAAATGTGTTACAGGCATTTTAATTCAGAATGAATGTATATTTACAGAAAACAATGAAGTTTATCAGTTTGAACATTACGCTTCTTGTCTTTGTACTATATTCATTTGAATATAAGCTCAGAAAGTATTTGCAAATCATTGCATTCTGTTTCCATTTCCGTTTTATGCAGCGTCCCAACTTTTTTGGAATTGGGGTTTGTAAAACAGCACATAGTACAATCCAGAAACATCATACATTCAAATCCAGTGTTAGACAGATACATTTGGATGAAGAGTTAACATTCAATATAGCCAGACACATATTGCTGCAATCTATCACTGCCCAGTCTGTTTGATGTGAATAAATGCAGGCTTCATCCCTGCTGACAGGTGAAATGATGCACAGGCTCATGTTGTGTCACATAGATTCAACCACAGTTTGGGCTCATATTTCATGAGCTGAAACGTTGCTCTGTTCTACCCATACATTGTCAGATGTCTGTAAACATATTCTACTGTTGGTTGTCCTTGCCCAGAGTCTTTCCCTGTCATTACAGCTCTGTTTACAGCAGGACTAACAGTGTTTGCTAGCATATGATCCCTCTTAGAATATACAGCGGTTTAAAGTCGCACTCTGACGCACAGTTTTCCACCTAAAACACTTAATCCCAGTGGAACCAATTTTGACATGTCACTTTATCTGTTTGTTGTCTCTTGTGTCTGGTCTTGCCAGGTTAACCATTCACAGATGTGATTGGGGAGTCTAGCCTTTTCTTGTTGGATAATTGTTCTCACCAAATTACTGCCTGTGCATTCCAATTTGTTTGTCAAATGCGACTTAAAGCTTAAAGCTGACCATTCAGTGACTATGCTTACATACACAAATTATTACAGTTTTTCCCGAAAAAGACAATTCATGCATGAATTGTTCGCATGCACAGATTTCATCTTAAATTGTGCGTGCAAACAATTTCAAAACTTTTGTGGTGTACGTCAGTTCTTGCTTAGTTCTCATTTGTTCTTGGGTACGATTTAAGTGTTCATTAGACAACACGTAAGTCAGGCACACAAAAGCCAACTTTTCTTTTGTGCTGTGAAATGTTAGGAAGAGAAACTAATTTAGGCCTACTTTATGAAAACACACAAGAAAAATGTTACACAACTTTTTATTTACTTAATAAATATTGACCTGGTTGCACCTGAATGCAGCCCTAACAAGTTTTGTTTTCACACGGCACTTAATTCTACTAACCTTATATGGATTCAAATGCAATTAAAGCTATAGTATACGATTTGAAAGTGTGATCATTATTAATAACCTCATTTAGATGGTGGTTATGGTCCTATAGTACAATCTATACAATGTGAAGAGCAAAAAAAACGGAAAAAATCCATTCACTCTAGTGGCTGCAGGGCTGCAGAGACGTTGACCAATGTAAACCGACTGGCCGGTCGGCTTACATTGGTCAACGTCTCTCTCCTACTCTCATCCAATCCCCTCGCTGTAGTTGACACTCCCCCGAGAGCTGCTCTGACTCCCTGTTCCGCCTCGTCACCGCCCCCTTCACTTATAAACTTTCTGCAACAACTGCTGAGTAGCAGCAACAAGTGCTAGAAGACAGCCATATGTCAATATAATGTTGGCTCAACTACAGTCATTATTTACTTGTGTGTTTCTTGCTTTTCACTATAGTTTCAACTGTTTCAACTGTTCATCCCCTGCTCCAGCTCCTCTGTCTCCCCTGCAGCACGGCAGGGATTCACATCCTTCACATCTCAGTGCTGCCGAGGTGTATCTGTCTGAATCGCGCTTGTTTTTAGTCAAGTGGCTGACGCTGGACGTTTCACTTCCTATAAATTCTTCAGCATAAAAGTCCATCATTATTTCTTTAATTAAAGGCTTTTATTGTGAAGCAGTAAACTCAGGAAGTGTTGTCTTCATCAGCAGTAACTTAACAGGAATCCTATCAGCTTAAAGCGACCGTGAAGAAATGGTAAAATAAAGAAATAAAGCAGAAACCTGAACGTACACACAGCGATACAGGTGAGAAACTAAACTTCCAACCACAGAAATCGAGCTCTGGTAGAGGGGGTGTGGCTGGGAGTCGGCCAGGGAGCACCGAGGGGAGGGGTGTGTGTGTGTGTGGGCAGGATGCTTTTTTCAAATTTTTCTCAACCTCTCAATCTTTCTCAACTGATTCTCAAATCGTATACTACAGCTTTAATTAACATACGTAAGTGGGTGAGAACAGATTTTGCGGTCAGCACATACGTATTTCATTGACCACATAGGATTTTCTTATTTTCCTCTTATTACTTTGTACTTTGTTCTAGAAATACAGCTGAGAAATAAGAAAACATTCATGCAATATTCCTGCTAAGCTGTTTACATTGATGAATATTCCACTAATATTCCCCATTTATATGCAGCTTATTCCGATTATGGAAAACCATGTGAGTCCATGAAGAGACTCAGGCAGAAATCATGTTCATGTATGAGTAATATTAAAGTTTTATTTGCATTACATTTAGTCACATTTGCTGAATTCCTCATGCTCTGATGTGTCCAACGTCCCTAAAATCATAGCAATTTGGTGCAGGGATCTGCAGTCTTCACTATAAAAACAACCATTTTTGGCCAAAGAAGTGAAAAAAAAATCTGTCTGGGGCTGCAACTTGACTTGCCCAGCCACCAATAAAATTTTAGAGGAAAAGGCGCTGAGCCATAGTAGACTATCACATTTTAGTTGGCAAAATATTAAAACTTTTTTTTAAAGAATTTGGTGTATAGACTGCACATTTCTACAACAATGATGAAGGAAACTTAAAAATGTTTTTAAAAAAAAGAAAAAAAAAAAAGACAAGGTTACTCATTTTCATTAAATTTTTTGCCAAAGCTGCAGCTAAAGAGCTGCATGCAGGTTACTGACCCCTGAACTAGCATGTAGTAGGAAATACACCATTACCTTGAATAAATTACTGCTGTCTCTAGGTTTGATCATTGTTGGAAACATTTGAAATAATTTAAGTACTCAACAAAAACTTAACAAAAGATATAATATATGTCTCGCATTTTTTGACATCTTAATACGGAAATGTTACATATTTTAGCTTTAAAAGTAGGTGTGTTTCTCCTTCTGACCAGAAATGTAGGCATTTCTTTTGTGCATGGATCCCTACCCCGGCCTTGCAAACTGTTGGCTAGTTGGTTTGTTTACAATGCACTGAGCTGACCGTAAACAGGCAAACTGTGGTCAAAACCCCAATTGAAATGCATATTCTGAAGGTGCTGTATACATGCCCAAAGAATGCTCCCAAAATCTGAATAATACCAGCATATCCCACATGCCTTAATCGGAAAATTCTACATTCAGAATAAGGATTATAATGGAATATGCTGTTTACACGGCCTGTATCAAATTCAGAATATTGTCATACTGTGAATAATAATGGAAAATGAGTGTGCATGTGAATGTAGCCAGTGTTCGCAATGGCCTGAAGACCACTTTTAGGTGTTTAGTTAGAGGTGATGTTTCATGGTGATGAGGTGTTTATCTCAGCAGTCTTGAGGTTGAGAAAAGTATTTAATATCAACAAAAAAATGAGCCAACAGACAGAGAAAAGGGCTGTGACGCCAAAACAATCAAGAGGTCATGCTGGATACGTGCAGAGGGGTGGAGGTGTTGATAACTCCAAATATATTATCACCTCATACAGATTCACTCCTGCCTGTGTGTGTTCACATGCAGGAGGCTACAATTCACAACATACACACGTGTGAAGAGTGCTGGCATATCACACACGCATGCACGCACAAAACACCGCAAAGTTCTATCCCTCCCACCTTAACTGCAGGGCTCGCTCTCCATCTCGCTCCACAGGGGCACCGAGCCTGACCACAGACATCATACTGATTGCTCACCATGGTCGAGTGGTCTGTCCACATTCCCACCCTGATTCACTATGTGCACAAAACCCAACAACGGAAAACAGCGGTTTGAGAGTGTCTGGAGGTTTGCGGACAGCAGCGAGTGTCCACTGTGTCTCTCCTAAATCTATCCTCCTCCTCTCATCCCCTCGACTGCCCTGCTGCCTGCATACCCCAGGAACATGGGAACAGTCAAGCTGTTTCAAGCACGCCCAAACTGGTGTGTGTGTGTGTGTGGAATGTGTGTGTTGTGAACCTTAAAGGGATAGTTCAGATTGTAAGAGGTACTTAACCCATAGTCAGTGTATAACCTACAGTAGGGTGGCCATCAGCATGCTTCCGTTTGGAGAAGCAGCAGGAGAACTGGTGTAGGAAACTAAGCAATGTATTGCTATAGACAGGGTCAGCAGCAAAATGTATTTTAGCCACTTAAAAAAAGTATCAGTTTAATTGTAGGCTATATTTGAAATATTTTCATTGCTTTATCCTGCCATCAGACAGCCAAATATTGGTCTCCAAATTTGCCTGCACGATTTGGTAAAAAAGTCATATTGCGATTATTTTGACTGAAATTGTGATTGCGATAGCGATATGCGATACGATTAGTGGAAATGATCATATTTGCATTACAATTTTCATGTTCACTGAAAAAAATCGTGATGATGTTATATTTATTGAGATCTATACCGAACAATCATGTTTTCCTTCATCTGGTAAAGAAACCTCAAGAAATTGCCATATGCTTCTGGTTCTCTGCTTTGGGTATTACACGATTTTATTGTGATTGCAATCAATTGTGCAGCCCTATCTGCAAACCAACCAGACATCACTGGAAAAAATCAGCAAATCAAATCACAGGAGTTGCTGGTCTAACGCTGACTCCGTCTGTTAGTTTGTTTGTTATTGTGTGATTTCGGTGTTTTAAAAGTTTACTTCTGATTCACTGAATTCACACAACAACACAAACAAATTAACTGATTCAGGCCAAAAACCAGAAACTCCCATGTTTTGCGAGGTAAAATTACTTTTTTCCAAAATAGTCTGGTAGGTTTGGAAAAAGTGATATTTCGCGGTTTCCCGTCTGAAAAATCTGTATGATGGCAAAGTGAAGCAGTTAAAATAGCCTAAATATAGCATACACTTAATCTGATATTGATTTTTTAAGGTGGGCCAAGTGTCCAAAAATCAGGGTGTCCCATGGTCCTGGGGACAATAGAAATAGCACCTGGGACACAAAGATGAGGTGTCTGGGACGATTCTGGGACAGAAGAGAAACTTCAAATTCAAATTTGAAAAATGTGGGTGGTGTGGCATCTGCACAAACTTTACACTACATCACAAACATGCATACATTTTGTCATTGTGTTTAAAACACAATGTTTGGAGTGTTTAATTGTGGGATATGTTTAAAGTGTATGTATATAAGTACCAATCAGAAACCAATCTGCATTTACCCTGCAGTTTGTAGTGAAGCATTTATTGATCAAACAGTGAGAAATAATCAGAAACGGCAACCACTGACTAAAAGAATAATGAAACTGATTGTAGTGAAACACCTGCAGTGGTTTCACTTTCATATTCAGATATAAGTGCGGGGAACAACTAGCACAACTTTCATGGCAGAGCAAAATGGGTCAATGTTATTTAAGTTATTAAACTATATTTATTATGTAGAATGAAAAAATAGGAACTTCAGTTTGGGACAATGGTTGTTGAGGACAGTTAAAAGTAAAATTTGGGACAGTTGTGGGACATGGAGGGAAAAAGTTCATTTCAAGCCCTGGGTGGACCTTTTTTAGATGGCTAAAACCCTGCCAACCCTGTCGAAAGCAGTACATTGCTTAGCTTCCTACACCAGCACTCCTGTTGCCTCTCCAAACTGGAGGCTTGCCAACTGCCATCTACTGTAGGTGATACAATGACTATAGATAGGTACCTCATACAACCCTGCTTCAAAAAATCTGAACTATTCCTTTAACTTGAGTGCATATGTGTGCATTGGCTGGGATGGACATAACCTTCCCTCTCTCCTGTGTGACAGGTTGTGGCAGGTCGGTAGATGATGAAGTGATGGAGATGTTAGGAGGCCACGGCCATTGTGATGCTGGGTGGCTGTTACTCTGGAACTGCCATCTGCCGAAAAGGTCAGTTGCTAGGGGACGATTCTCCTGGACCGTGTCTGCCTCCCAGCTGCCATCCACACACCCACCCACACACACACACACACACACACACACACACACACACACACACACACATTCACACACACTCACACACACTGGCTTGAGTATGCACAAAACCCACACACATATGTACACATTTGCACACTCACGCTCTTTTCATTGTTTCCTAGAAATCTGAATAGATTTTTTTGTAAATTTGACCCACACTATTGACCGCTATTAATCCACTGGGTAGTTTTCTGTAACTTTAGGTGAGGTTTATTTGATTAAAATTCTTTATGTAATAAGTGTGTGATGAGGCTGTAAATGCATATCTTATTACATAATAGTCCTGTGGTCACTTAATGGCACCAAACAAATGCTTCTGATTATTACATGAGCAGTGTAAGGGTGTTCCTGTCATAACAATGCCCCTAATTAATTGGAACTTGGCCCTCAGTCAAATGCTAAGATTACAATGAAATGTTTGGGCAGCATGGGAAATCAAATCAGCATTGTGCATCAGATCCAAGCCATGCCACATTGTCCATCACAACCACTGTGAGCAGCCTATCATTCAGTGCGGTGACCCAAACCCAATTCTGAATTCCTTATCATGCGCCCTTCAAATTAAAGCCAACTCCACCCAACGGGCAAACATTTATCCACAATCTAGCAGGAATTTTAATATGAAGCTGCTGTGTGCCTTCATTATGCTGTATCATCTTCTCTGCATGTTCTGTGGTGATTGACCTGATTGCTGCATTATTGTAAGGAGTACAATTTGGGGGAGTGAAAACTGGTTCTTTTCTCAAGCTTGAATCATGAACAACACTTTTTTAAGTAGCACTCTCACTCTCAGCTCTATGGAAGCCCATTTCTGTCAGTGTGATAAAATGATAGATCCTGTGAGTCATTATATGAGAAACCTTAGGAAAATAATGAGTTAGTATCTCAAAATAATCACTTATCCCAAAACAATGACTTAATATTTTAAATAATGATGTAGTATCTCAAAATGATTAGTTAGTATCTCAAAATAATGACTTAATAAATCAAAATAATTAGTATTTCAAAATAATCTAATAATTATCTTGAAATAATGACTTAGTTTCTCAAAATAATAATTTAGTACCTCAAAATAACAACATGGTATCTGAAAATAATTAGTTGGTCTCAAAAAAATACTTAATTACTTGACTTAATTAATTACTTAATATTGCAAAATAATGACTTAGTATCTGAAAATTATGACTTAGTATCTCAAAATAACAACAGACTTTCTCAAAATAATGACTTAGTATCTCAAAATAATTAATTTTCAAAATTAGGACATATTATTTTCTAAAAAATAAACCTTAAAATAATGACTTTGATACCAAGTAATTATTTTGAGATACTAATTCATTATTTTGAGAAAGATTCTCATTATAATAACACAATCTTTTTTTTTCTTTTTTTTTTATCACATTGGCGGAAACAGGCTTCCATACAGGTCAAATGCAGGCTGTGTGGCTGCATTTCTTCTTGTCAGGTTGCTTAATTGGCAAAACGGTTCTATTAACTTTGACCCTGAACCCCCTGTTATGTTGCTCCTGAGGTTAAGGGTCCTATAAAGACACCAGATAGAGGTTCAGTTAAATTTTTTTTGCTGATATATAGGGGAAAAAAAGATTTATCCTGAAAGGAAATTGACCATGTAACAATTAGTAAGCCTCAGAACCAAAGTATGTGTTGACATGAGCTTAGAAAGTGACAGAAAATATTGCTGCAATAATGTGATACAGTACATTCTGTATGCTGATCATGAGCAAGCCACAACTGGATGTCAATGTGTTATTATCTTAAGATACTGGCAATACAGTAACTGACAGGATCCAAACCAACTGCACAATTTTGTGTACTCGTCTTTTTTTCATCCTTCCTGTCACACTCTCTTGCTCTCCTTCCTTTTTCCCCTCCTCACACCCTCACCTCCAGCCTGCGCCTGTTTCTCCTCCGGCCTTCCAGAGACAGCGACTTTTGTGTGGTGGAGCTGTTGTTTTTGTTTGTGCGCTTCTCACCATGGCTGCCTGCTCGCCGCCTGGCAGCCCCGTGTGTCAAAGGTGGCTGCAGCAGAACAGACTGTGGGAACAGCCGGTTAGCCTCCCCTGGTCCCCTGCTCCCCAACCAGAGGGGCAGCCATCAATCCAGCGCTCCCCCTGCCCCTGCACACACAAATGCCCAACCAAACACACACTCACACAAAAAGCCTACAACGCTCACACCCTCTCCCAATAATCCTCGGAAGCAATTTCATCTCGACTCGGGTGGCGGCCCATTGTCGCCAGCCCCTTCAATCTTTCCTTATTAACTCTCGCTTTGTCCCGCATCCGAGCTTCTGGACTCATCTCTCCTACATTCCGATCGGCGCTGCTCCCAGCACTCCCAGGCAACCTCCATTCGCTAATCCCACTGCATCCCCCACCAGCCGCCCCACCCCAAGGAACTCTTACTGCT
Source organism: Lutjanus campechanus (assembly GCA_027495735.1). Lineage (NCBI taxonomy): Eukaryota > Metazoa > Chordata > Actinopteri > Lutjaniformes > Lutjanidae > Lutjanus > Lutjanus campechanus. Next base: position 12,967 of record JAJHUR010089017.1, on the reverse strand, counting down.
TTTTTTTTCTCCAACCTGCCGATCACCTACTTACAGAGTAAGGTAGGGGCATTAACTCCATGGGTTTTCTGAAGGCAGAGCGTGAAGGCGGGGTGGGTGAAGGAGGAGGCGGCCACAAAGTGACTCCAGCCCAGACAATTAGAACAATGAGCCGGGCCTGTAGGGGGCTAACTCGCTGCGTCACGCCTGGACGGTGGGGTATTTTGTCAGTTTAATGAATTGTCCGTCAGGCCAGGGCCACATCGCAGGCTGCGCAGGGAGAGGCCAGCAGGGACCCAGACACTAAGTCGGTATTTATTACACTGCCTTTGTCACTAATTGAGCTAATTATCACTGACTCCTCAGCACTCCCACAGGCAGCACCCCCTCCACTCACTCCTCTCAACCAACCCTCTCACTCTCACGCCTGGGATTTGAACTCTGCCTTCCCTCTTCTTTTCTCAAATCTGTCTGCCACTTTCTCTTTTTCTTTCGTTTCTTTCTGTATGTCCATTATTGCCTATCAATTCGCTCTCGAGCAAGGTTTATATAATTTTCTCATTTGTGAGCTTTTGACTTATTCTCCATTTGTGACATACTTGAAGCCAAATCATACGTCCACCCCTGTTATCCAGTAATACAAGACAGAAAATTATTGCAAGAGCAATAAGATGTGTTACTCTGGGATCAATATAAATTTGAAGTTCTCATCTTTCTGTTTTGTTTGGCCACCCACTCTTATGTGACCCTATATTTTACAGTATTTTGATTCCATTTGCTCTGATTTCTTCTTTGCATCCCCCTAGGTCTGCAGATTTTAACTTTCTGGATACATATTTTCATGCCGCAGACACAGCAACCCCTTGTTACTCCCCACACATCTGTGGCCTCATTTATATAAATGTTCTTTGATTTACACTTGAACTTAGTCTGATAACTTCCGACTGTGTACTTACTTTCTAATTATGAAAGATACAGAGCATAAAAAACCTGCTTACGAAGGTTTCCAGGAGCCCATTTGTAACTTAAGCACCTGTGATTTAAAAATCTACATATACTGTATATCAGTATCTGATGAAAAAAAGTTGTTTTCTAGATATTCTTGGGTATATTTTATGGCATTTTAGAGTTTGTCTAAGCTTTTGTTGACTCATCCTGCACTCAGGAGCATTACAAAATTTTTGTCCAATGAAACACTTTCTCACTTGTGACACAGTGGAGCATGGAAGGAGAATACATCCATTCACCAGAGTGGACTGCAGTGTTTCTGGGAGCTAAGCCTCCCACAGGTGCAACTTTTTAACTTTATTCACTGACTTGGGTGAAACTGGATCATATTTTAGAAAGAAATTATTTTCTGGTTTTCACTCTGATGTCCTCCAGCTATTCAACTTCAACTTTCTACGAGTTGATTATTCAGCTTTCCTGATGGACAGATGGCTGTAGCTTACTTGTTGCTAAAGTAGCTAAACAGAAATGTTAGCTGCCATTAGTGGGCAACAGAACTGGCTTCTGTAAACGCCAATCAGTGTCTGCAACTCTTTTTTTTTTTTTTTTTTTTTTTTTTTTTTTTTGTAATTAATTA
>JAJHUR010089017.1:1003-11383 GCA_027495735.1 Lutjanus campechanus | reverse complement strand
TTTTTTTTTTTTTTTTTTTTTTTTTTTTTTTTTGCAGGAAATACATAAGCAGTAAGCACTCTGCCAGCTGTTTCATGGGAACTTTAAAACTGACAACACCTGACTTACAATCAGCGATTTCCTCTTATACCTATATGGCTAGCACAAATGAGGGTTCAGTCAGGAATAGCAATGAACCAAAAGAGAAAAGTAAACTTTTTGGAAGACGAGATCACAGCTATGGCAGAGGAGATTGAAGCCAGACAACATGTATTATTCAGTGGACTAAATAGTGGGTTGCCAAACAAAACCAAATACATAATTCCTATCAAATTGTTTATAAAAAATAATGCGAAGTTCACCACAGGCTGGGGTGCATATGCATCCCAAACTGCAATACTTCTAACATAAAACTGACTGTAATTCAGAAAATTTCTCATCCCTCCCCTTGGTCCTATCCTGTCCTGTCTGCCCTTACAGCTACATCCTTGTTGCTCTGTTGTTCAGACCTTTGGATAGTTGGGTGTGTATTGGTGGCCTTACTTTGCCTCCACTGTGCTCTATCTGAATGACCCTGGCTGCTCCTGTGCTGTGGTGAGAGAAAGTGGAAAGCTTTCCAAACTCCCGTGGTTAGTCAGGTTGCCAGGGGCTTCGGGAGACTCTAGGTTTTCATTATTTTTCATATTATTTCATTTTTTTCTTTGTGACATTAAGCAAATGAAGCAAAACATTCAATGCAGTAAAATCCTATACTGTATAAAATAAGGTATGTGGCCGGATAAGCAGGGGCCGTCCGTCTCTGTGGTTGGGAGCACAGATGCAGGGATGTTTTGTGAGCAGGAGAAAGAGGCTGCTTTGGTGGTGGTAATAGGATTAGGCAAAGGACACCCAGGGACAGGCTTATATGTTCACTTGGTTGGTTGTCAAAACTATCTCAAACAGAGAAACTACAACAGACATAATGGCATCTTTTGACACATTCAGGAGGGCTTCAGCTTAATTGAAAATATAGACTTTATTGTTCTATCATACAATACAAAACCAACTGGAACCTAAATCTTTTGATCAAAATCTAAAAAATGTCTTCTCTGACATCTCTCTATAACAGTATAAAAATCCTCAGAAATAAATATTTTGTATTTACACTAATAAAAAAGGTAAATATTCAGTGCATGAACACAAGTTTTTACAGGAAACAAGCAAAGAAGTGATAATGTTCTGTTTCTAGTAAGAGTCGGTTTGTGTCAGCTACATTACACCAAAATAGAAAAAGGCATAAGATCAAAACATCTCCTGACTTGACACTAATGATAGTATAATATTCTCCAGCCACTGACAGGTGCATAAATCATTCAGCAAATGACGTCATTATAAATATATTCATATATTTTAATATTTACAGCATTTTGGTTCTCTTAGCTGATATACAGTATAATTTTTTCAGCAGAGGCTGTATTCTTCAAAATAAAATGTTTTAACAGGACTTTTCACAGCCTAGCCTGAAGTAATACACCATTTGTCTACTGTAAAGGGATAATTCAGATTATTTGATATGGAGTTGTATGAGGTACTTATCCATTGTAAGTGAATTAGCTACAGTAGCTGGAGGTCGGCACGCCCTCAGTTTGGAAAAGCAGAGAGGAGTACCAACATGGAAGCTGAGCAATGTCAGACAGCCCTTTCTGACAGGAAACAGCCATTATATCAACCAAATATTGCTGTTTCCAAACCAACCAAACTCCATAGACGAAATCAGTAACAGAACCTGGGAGTTGCTGGTGTACCACTGCCTCAGTCTGTTAGCTTGTTTGTGTTATTGTGTGAATTTGGTGAATCCAAGCTATCCTTTTAAAACACCAAAGTCACACAATAAAACAAAAAAACTAACAGATTGAGGCAGTGGTAAACTACAACTCCTGTGTTCTACAAGGTAAAATTAGTGATTTTGCCTTTGGAGTTCAGTTGGTGCAGAGAGAGCAATATTTTGCTTATATAACAGCAGTTTCCCATCAAAAAAGACTGTCTGATGGCAAAGTAAAGCAGTGAAAATATTCTAAATATAGTGTACATTTCAAGTGAACTTGATTTTTTTTGGGTGGGCCTTTTTTAAGCAGTTAAAATACCTTTTGTTGCTGACCCTGTCCACAGCAATTTATTGCTTAGCATCTATGGCACTTCTCTCTACTTCTCCAAATGTGGCTTCTGTTGGAAATACACTATCACTAAGTGACTAACCTCATATAACCCCACATCAACAACCCAAATTATCACTTTTAACCTCCTACACTCATGTATTAACAGGAATTTAGTGTACTTTTAGTTTATTTTAGTGTACGTACTTCAGTGTACATCTCAGCATGGCATTCATTTTAATTTTGAGATTCTGCAGGTCACATTTCATATTTTTCTTAATATTTGACCCCTCAGATTTGCCAAAATACATCTAGTCATGCCATGATATTCAGTGTATTGATAATACATTCAAATTACTTTGCCTCAGAATGATTTGTTCAGTCAGTTTCTGTTTTCCTTGGCGAGCACTGGTCCCAGTCATGTAACATCAGGACCATCCTGTGGTAAGTCAGAGTGGCAAATCAGGGTTGAGGTGTATTCAACTCCAGAGAAATCTAAATAAAGGGGCAAATGTGGTGAGGAAATTATAAGTGGTTGGGCTGCGTCCAGAGCCTAAGTACACAAGTAGGGAACAGGCAGCCCATCCCTGGAGATAAACTTCACACAATTTCATGTGAGAGGAGCCAAACTTCAGCAAAAGAAAACAAAAACACAGATTTTTTTTTTTTTTTAGATAACTTCCCTCTTGTTAGAGGTCTTCGCCACTTTATGAGAGCACATGTTTGTGGCTCTCTGGCCACAGGAACATCTGTGAAGCATTGTGTCCAGTTTCTGCCCTCAGTGGGGGAGAAGAAGGCTCTTGTAGTACCTGGTTACAGCAATCGATTCTCCACCACATCATTTTGTCCCTTTACTTCTATTTATCCACAGTGTAAACACTTGAGGGATGTGGATGATTTCCGTTCTACATGGATGTCTGTAGCATTTAAATACCCTCATGATACTGTTAAGCATCACAGGCAAGGAGCAAGCACATACACTCCATCTATACCCTGTTCATATATTTGTGCTTTTCTCCCTCTTTTAAAAACACTGATTGAATATTTGTGCCAGAAAGTTCCCTGTATCAGTTTACCCGCCTTGAAGCTTTTCTAGCTTCTACCTAACGTCTCAAACCACCTGTGTGCTGGTGGCTCTCTCAGCCCACTACCTGTTTTGATCAGAGGTTCTTCTTTGCCTTTCATAAATGCCTAAATATTTGCTCGGTTGTCCACCTATGATCATAGACACTGGTGTAACGTTCGTGTACTGGTGCAGTTCAAGCAGCTAACATGACAGCACCAGTGGAAGGTGCAGTGGCAACGTTCAGTCACACTCTCAGTCCGGGTCTTAAACCCACGTCCACAGCACAGCAGCTCACATCCGTCCAGGCCCGGAGAGGAGCTGTTGCATGTTCTCCCAGAAGTTCCCAAAGTGCCAGTTTTACCGTTGTATGAGCAAAAGTTTGGTGATTTCTCAAAATAGACCAGGTCCATGGCAGAAGGAGGTTTGTGAGCTGGGTTTTCAGGCTCCAAATGTCGGGGGTCCGCTCGGTGAGAGGCACGGTTGCTCCCTTTGTTGGCGTAAACAACTCTGGATGCACCGTCAAACCGGTCCTTAAGGAAGTCTCCCACTGTGCGGAAGCTGGGCAGGCGCATCCAACAGGTGCGCACAGTGCAGGAGCCAGACATGCCGTGGCACTTACACTCCTGACGCATCTCTGAGGACACAGTCTGCAGGGAGGAAGACCAAATGATTGAATCACAATATGTAAATCTTATATGCATTCAAAGAATGTTGGAATTCTGACAAAAAGTATGTTTCCACTGCAGGAACTTTCCCCAGGGACTAGGAACGTGTAGAGGAACTCAGCGGGTCTAAATTAAGTTCTGGGGACAGTATTTTACCTACCAAAAAGTCTCTGCTTGGGGATAGTACTCCCCAAAAGTACAGGAACTTTGAGGGTGGGGCCTGCAGCATTGAACATTTCTGATTGGTCAAGTACTCAGCAGATTATTTCAGCCTCCATTTTTAAAGATTTGCACACACAAACCAGTTTCATTCTGCTTTTTTGTAATAGTACTTCAACACATCAGCAGGGAGTTACAGAACCAAAGCATATAACAGATGAGCCGATGTCCGAGTCCGGGCCTTAATAAGCGTTTTTGCTGAGGGCAAAAATTATGCCTGTCCATTGCTTTATATGGCATCAAAATTTATGTGTACAAAGATCTGTCACTTTTTCATATGTCAGCACACTAATTTTTCCAATCTTCTGTGGGTCTTCAGACCGTGGTAGAAGCACAGACAACAACAGGTTGAAGAAACCTAGGATACAGGATCTAAAGTTCTGGGTACTTTGGGTGGAAACACAGCTAAAAACATACAATTGTGGCATATTTGAGTATCAAGTCCTTACCATTCTGCCAGCCTCATTGTTGTGTAGGTTGGTGAGATAGCGCAGATCTCTTCCCCTCTCGCTGGAGTCCACAAACTCACGGCTGAACATCCGGCCAAAGTCTACATTGTCACTGCAGCCCCCCCAGTGCCAGTCTGGCCCTCCAGGACCTCTGCGCCGGTAATCGCATGTGCACGACTCAATGGCCCCTTCTGAGCAGGAGCGAGCCACAGCATGGGTCACCCCTGCGCTGGTAATGGCAAATACAAATGCCGTCTCTCGGCAACCTGAAGAAACAACACGAAAACTTCCCATCAGAACCCGATCCAGCCTTTTTAGACTAGGCTATGCCAATTTCTTTGCCCCAAATTGGAAAATATTTGGAAACAAAGACTTTTAAATGTGTACAAGAGAATCCATTACATCCTGCCCAAAAATGTCCAAATATTGCCTGGTTAGAAAGACAAGAGAGGCTCACCACGATTGACAATTTTGCCAAAAATTGCTGGACTGTGGGTGGTCGGGCAGTTCCAGCGGCGGTTGCGGAACTGCCACTTGCACTCCTTTATGGCAGTGTGCAGCCCAGCGGCGATGGCATGCAGGATGCCAGGATTCTGCCGAATCAGCCGGCGCTGGCGACGACTCAGCAGGGCCAGGCTTGGATCCAGGACCAACTGCACGTTCTTGGAATTGGTTAGGAGGTTGGACGAGGAGGCCACATTGACAATACCCCTGGCACGACACAAGGACAAGGGAAATCAGAGTCAAGCAGCTGGCAGTTAATGCATGTACCTCCTTCTGTGACCCTCTAAACTCTTAAACCGATGTGTCCTGGCATCTCATGGGTATTTGTGCCTTTAGAATTAGAGTTTTCATTATGTAGGCCTACAACAGTCACACATACTGCTCCAAGACCACGAGGAGACAATAAGTCTCGGAGTCAAAATGCAGGTTTTTGACTTGGCAAATAACATTAAGCTATAGTTGTACCTCTTTATTAATCATTTGGACCTGGACCAGATACAATGACAGGTCAGTTTCATTATTAGACCGCGTGACCATCTCAACATCTCAGCATCCTGCTGTCGTCAGTATGAGTAGCATGGTGACTTTAAAGAAATATTCAGGTGGTAGCAAGAGGGTGCCATGGAGACTTTAAGAAGTGGTGAACATATGCCGAATATATGCCAACTCAATCGGAAACAATCACATAGATCAATATTTGCATGGAGAAGGCCCAAAATAAAGATATTTTTACAAAAACATTATTGTGGTACACGAGTAAAGCACTAAATAGAAATATCTAAAGGTGGTATTAAAAATCAATAAACTTGTTTATTTCCAAATCCTCAAACAGTTTTCCAAATACATGTCTATATATCATATATAATTTGTATGTATGTTACAATTTCAATATTGAACGGAAAATCGATCAAAATGATCTTTCAGTTTCAATCAGCGAATTGAAAAATAATTGGCAACGCTCCCAGTGTTTTGTTTTTTTTTTACTCTCCAACCCCACCTACTTGTGGCATCCGGTGCATGTTCGAAGAAAAAAACAACACTTCAAAGACAACCAGCATACCGTACAGCCATTATCTCACACTTGATACCATACAGACAGAATTTGTTAATGACAGCTGTCAGGGTATAAAACCAGTGATCTGTTCATCTTTACAAACCAAGACTCAAATAGTGTAACAACAACATCACTGCAAAAAAAATAAATAAATGTTTAAATCAAAAATCTAATTGTGACTGTAAAATCAAAATTCAAATCAAATCATGGATTTGGAGAATCATGAAAGTAAATTAAACCTCAACTATCCGAAACTGGGTTGGCACCTGCGGAGGCAAGGCATCTTTTAGGGGTGGCAGCTGCCACCCCATGCCACTCCTCTAGATCCGCCCGTGGAGGCATACAAAGTCTTAATAATCATGCTGATTTATTCTTAATATCTCAATTTATGTTGTCCTTCAGCCACATGATATCAGGAAATGTTCTGCTATTAGGGTTTGTAACTTGTCCATATTCATGTCAAAATATGGCACCTGTGCTTCTTCACGTTTAGACAAATTTTGGATCATGAACGCAGTTTAAATGATCATTTTGCTGGTCAGGTTTCAGCACATTTTTAGTTTGAGTGTTTCAGCACACAGGCTGTATAATTTTCCACTTTATATTCTGGCAATCTGTGTTAGATTTCTGTGTCAACATTTTTTTTCATTCACGTGTAGTGTAATGGCTCTGTCTCCTGTTAAGCATTATCATCCGGAAAAGCGGGCGAGTCTTGGCCTGTTAGAGGGCTGACCCAGACAGTTGTGTGGTGACTGAGGCCTGCATGGGAACATTAATAATAATCTCGTCTTTTTGGGATGTTTTCTTCCTTCCAAAAACTCCGCGGTGTCTTTTTTTTCCTCCCTAAATGTTTTCTTGGATTTCAGCTGACATTTTAAATATTCGAAAAACGCCTGCAGTTGCGCGCAAATACTGTCCATCTAATGACACCGCAAAAACGACAAAACCTTTCGTTAAATCATTACCTCAACAAACACAACCCACAGTTTATAGATTTTTAAACAAGCATAACTCATTTTATTTTTTGTTTTCTGTAACAAAGCGTTGTGAAATTGTCAGTTTTAGAGGAATGTACAGTATTGGATCAACACGAGCCTGGATCAGACCTCGATTCCTTTCAGCTATGAAATAAATCCATATTTAATTTATCCCACATTGGACTGAAAAAATGTTGTCTCGCGTTCAAACCGCACTGTCCAAATGACAGGGAAGCAGAAGGAGAAGGAGAGTAAATTAAATCCACCGCAAATAAAAGGTAAAACTGTAATTATTACAAATGCCATAATTCGTTTATTGTTAAATAAGTAGATAATTCCACTGAAAGGACAATAAATAATAAAAAGTTAATAGTTTGAGCTCGCATGGAGCAATTTGGAAAAAATCCCACAAGCTTTAATATCATGCGGTTGCTCTTTTTTCCCCAAACAGAAGTTGTGATCGTTGCCAAAACTAACACATTATTTCGAGCATGCAGCAGGAATGTGGTAAACCCAGTGAAACACAGTTCATACGGCAGCACATGCAGGGTCTTCCCCGCACAAAACAGCCTTCAATAGACGCGTTCAAAGCTGATAACCGAATGAGACAGACAGTGTCTGCTGGACTCACCACCACCGGCCGCTGTTGTTGACGGCCCCGGTGCCTGAGAGCGAAGACACCAGCAGGATGCAAGCGGCTTTCACCCCCAACAGAAGCGCCAGACTCCTCATCGTGCCTTCAGGGCGAATATGAGGAGGGAAATTACACTTTGTAAACTTTCTGTGTCATTTAAGCTGAGTCAAAGTTGTAGACTACTTCCAAAAATATTTGACACCTCAGCACAAATACGCACATGTTAAAACAAATTAGAAACAGCCTTAAAAATAAGCAATCAGAATAAAAACAAGAAAAAATAGACAAAAATCTGGCATTTTTCCTATATCGTGTAGGTTCCCTGGAGATTACCTGTGATAAAATATGTAAAGATTATACTCTTCTTGAATAACAATCAAAATGTCCATGCTGCAAGGTGTGCATACTCACCAGAGGACTTGTAAGGTGAGAGAAGCAGGCAGCCTTAATTGACTTTAAATGGCCGTTGAGTGGAGACAGACAGGTTGTTAAATGATGTGAAGTGTCCACTCCAGGCAGGATGCTCGCTGCTGCTGCTGCTGCTGTCCTCTTCTTCACTCTGTCTGTCTCAGTGATGCTCTGCACGGCGCATTGAACGCGTGGGACAGTCCCGAGAAGACTTGATCCCCTCGGTGAGTGATAGGCAACACATTCTTCTCTTATTGAGCGCTACGAGGGGAATAAAAAAGGGATTTGCTGCTCTCATCTCCCTCTGTTTTTTTCGCAAGCCCTTTCAATAGGATTGGAGGGAGGGATAGTTAATGCTCTTCATAGGGCGCACAATGAATAAGGAAACACAACTGGGCAGAAAGGAGGAGAAAGGAAGAGAAGGAAAAAAAATAGGGCAATCCACAGAGTTGCGCATATTACTTGTGGAGTCTCACGGTCATCACAGAATCGATTCCCTGGCTGTAAATGAGTATTTTCCCACTGGCCGTGCGCTCGCCTCCACATCCAGTCTTGCAGAAAGGAGAAATGCCCCTGGAGCAGTGATGATGTGTTGGTGCAGATGCTGTGGGTGCGCCTGGTTTGGTGCTCCGCCGCTGGTGTCACGGTGCAATACAGTTACAGCGGAATATGAGCCATCTAAAAACTGCCCTTTTTACCCGCTGGTTGGATTAGCCTACTCCCTAACCGCATCTCCTCCTCCTCCTCCTCTCTCCAAATGCACTCCCAAAATGTGACTGTGACTAAGGACATTTCTGTACTCCTAGTTTCCTTTTTGCACACTTAAATTAAATGATTACACCTATTTAATAATTAATAACATGCCAAAACGTTCCTTTTTTGAGGATCTTCATCTTAATTCAGTGGTTTTAATTTTTTTTTCACGTCAAGGACCTCTAAAGTGACACATATTAGACCAGGGAACCCCATCTGATAAATTTTTGTCCCAGGGTCCCTCATCTGTTAACACTGTTGCTTTTTGATTATAGAAAATATACAGTTTGTAGTTTTAAATAATTTTAGTTTTGTCTCATATCTGTTGCTATTTGTGTTGTAGCTATGCTTAAAGTTTAAGTTCTAATATTAAAAATATTTTTTAATTATTATATAATCATTACTTCTAAGCCATCTGGACTACATTCGATAACATTAAAGCTACAACAAGGAACTTTGATAATTTGTTGATTTTGGCGACCCCTGTGGATAAAAGTGGTAGTCTTTCCATTATGATAAGATATAATGTCAAAAATTTAAATGATCTAAGTAGAAATCTCCTCCTGCTTTTTTAAAAAACTGATTAAGTGTAACTCCCTGGGGGGAAAAAAATTCATTTCATCTGATTTAGGAGAATCCGACCTGCTGGCAGACATTAAGAATACTAACCAAAATAGCAGATCTTTGTGCAGATGGTCTTGTTTGGTTATGTAGGTCATATGGCATCACTGATGAACTGAGACTGTTTCATAACCAGTTAAAGACTCCTTATAGTAGCTTTAATATGGTTAAATTACAAAGTTTATACATATTGCAGTGGTGGTAATTTCCTTGCTGTGGCGGTGCACCACTGGTAAATGAGTACTGAGGAAACACTGATGTATAAAACCCATGACCAAGTAGTCAGACATTCTGTCATTGTGCTATTTATGGTTGGAAATACAACAAAAATAAACTGTTCCTCTTTTGCCATGGACCCCATGGAGCCCTCTCAAGTACCCCTGCGGTCCCTGGACCCCCATTTGACAACCACTGTCCTAAAATATTTAGCTACTAATTTGGCTTTGGCTCAATATACAACACCTTTATCTGTACCTTATTAATCTTTTTACATTCTCATTTTGTTGTATTTTAAAGCTACTAAAAGGAACTTGTTTTGTTGCTTTGCTTTGCAAAAATCGTTTCATCTAATTTCAGAAACATCAGACCTGTTGGCAGCCATTGAGAATAACCATATAGAAACAGACACTCCTCTCACTGGTAGTTTTGTTTGCTTATATAGATCATATAGAAGCATCAGTTATAAATTTAGACTTTTTCATAACCAGTTAAAAACTCCTTGTAGTAGCTTTAACTGCTAATGTGTATTTTTGTTTTTGTATGTTTTCTGTATTTAATACATGGTTGCAATGACGAATGAAGTCTGTCTATCTATCTATCTATCTATCTATCTATCTATCTATCTATCTATCTATCTATCTATCTATCTATCTATCTATCAGTCTTTGCAGCCCAGGGGCACGCATACACACGCACAACG
>JAJHUR010089016.1:0-13759 GCA_027495735.1 Lutjanus campechanus | reverse complement strand
ATCTTTTAATACAAAAGCTGCCATCTTTTCCATCTTATCTCCCACTTTCATGGCTTTAATACAATGTGATTATATTTGAAATATTTTTTTGAACAGCAGCAAGGCCTAACCATGGCCACAGCCCTTATAAGAGAAGAATAGACACCCAGCTGGCAATGCTTTGCATCCTTGTTCAAGTCAGGAATGAAATCTACTTTTTTGCATGCAACATTTTTGGTGTAGGTGCATTTCATGTCATTCCCTCATTCTTATCATTGAACTTAACCAATTGTCTGGCAGGATTTTGCTCAATCAACCAGGTAATTTAGATGTTTTGTGATGCATTATGTTATACCACCACTGCTAATTTCATAATCATATATTCATGGCAAAATATGATATAGTGGTGTTCTCAAGTGAGTGTCTTTAAAGTGGCCCACTGGAGGTCAGCTAATCTGTCTACCACTGTGAGGCTCACTCCAGAGGTAGAAGCAGGCAGGAAGCACACACACACACACACACCCACACACACATACACACACACACAGATATCCAGCCTGTGCTCATCACCACGCGTGGGTCCACAGGGAGGGGAAGTAGGGCGACACGCTACAGACTCCCTGCCACCCACACCTGCCTCCGCTTCAGGCGGCAGACACACACACACACACACACAGTGGGGAGTATCTACTTTCATATAAAACGCCACATTGGTTTGCTTCGTTTTTTTCATCCTGTATGGTGTGTGGTTTATTTGCCACGAAGATAGCAAATGTGAGAGGGATTAGACATTCCAAGGACATTTCAATGGGTTTTACAGTCCATTTATGACAGGTTCAGTGTCAACAAACAGCAGATATATATACAGTACTTTCAACAGCACTGGACTGGAATGAATCACATGATTGTACTCTCCGTTTTATTAGCATATTTAGCCACGGAAGACATCATCTTAAATAGCTAATGAAGGTTAGGCAAAGGTTTTGTTTGTATTTAAGTAAGAAACCTGAAAGACAGCAATGAGCATAGAAGTGAGCAATTTTAGAGTACTGAGTATTTCCATTTTATCCGACTAATTGTTGTGTCACGGAAGCTTCAAATGAAGACCAAAGCGTGTCATTTTCAAACGGGATGTTTTACTCTCCAATATGCTGCAGTTTTACAAAGAAGAAAGTTGTAGAAATGTAAACGAAACAGGCATTTTCGTCTGGTGACTCATGTTCATATCATTAAGCTAGCGACAAAGCGCTCAACACATTACTTCCTGCACTTCAAAATAAAAACATCTTCTGTTGATATGGTTCTAATTACTATCAAATTACCATCAATAAGTGACAGATCCACACATATTTGACTTATTACCTCAAAATAATGATTTGTATGTAATTCATTTTGAATATTTCTCATTTTTTGGAAATAGTAGCTCAACATTTTGAAATGCTAAATCATTACTCAGGGTTCTAAGTCATTATTTTGTTAAGGTTTCTCATTATAATGATTTACAGACTCTTTCTTTCCCTTCATATTGTTAACTTAACTCCAGTCTGCAGCGCAGTTCATACACTTCACTGATACACCACAGACTCACAGAGAAACATCAGGTTTGGTGATCAAATGAAGTTTTTATATCACGTCGACACTTCAGGCGCATAAATATAGCAGCTGCACTGTTCATATACGAGACTGTGTTTTTGTGACTGTACTGTCCATCAAATGGAAATATTCTGGATAGTCTTGTGCATCATTTTATAATTTCCTCAAAATTTAGCTTGTCATACTCCTCTTAACATTCATTTAATTTTAACTTGATTTAAAGCTGTGGTAGCTACTCTATTTTTTGGCACCATTGGGCAAAAGTTTCTTCAGCATAATTTAAGCAAAGTGGTCTGAGAGAGAACTACGTCCGCTCCCCTCCCTTGGCTCTGTCTTCAGGCTTTAGAAAATACAGCCTGTGCCAGGAGTTTTTTTTTTTCTTTTTTTGGCCAATCACAGGTCGGTAGGACTGTTGAGTTCATTCCCAGAACATCAGAAAATCACGACCTGTGAATGAGACTCAACAATCGACTATCTTTCTCCAGAATTGCTTACTGCACCTTTAAGTTCTGTGGGTGAGGCTGAATGCAGGACTTGTATTTCAGTATTTTTTTACTCTGTACTTAAATAAATGATCTCATAGCTCAAAGTGAAACCCTCACTCTTTGAGGAAATATTCAGGGTATGAATTCAGAATTGAGCCCCAGTTATCAGAGGCAAATGTTGATGCCAGTCTTTCACCTTACCATCATGACTGTACTTTTCTCCACATGGTTTCTGAGTCAGAAATCTAGCTTCCACATTTTGTGCCTCCCTTTGGCCAGTCTCACATTTTTAGCACTGCGCCAGTGCTGGAAAAAGGTCTGACTGGACACATTATCATTTTGGTGGAGGGTGGAAAAATGCTTTGGCTTGTTTGTATTTCTTTAAAACAATCACAGAAGTCCAGCCCAGGATGCAGCAACAATCAGCCAATGGCAGGCCTATGTCAGCAGCCTTCTTCCTGTGAGTCAGACCACCTTTTGGTAAACCCTTCGTGACGGGAAAACAATATCCTTTTTCTGTGATTTTTTTGGAAACTTTCCAGCCTGTTTTGGATTCAAACGTGGAATCTCCAGTGGTTTCTGTTGGCCAATCTAATGATTCAAAGGCCATCTGTTCCCACAGAGCATATTTAACATATGACACTTTGTGGGCCCTTCCATCTAAAGTGGTTTACAGTAGCAGAAGTGCATACATCTTGAGTATGGGTGGCCCCGATGGGAACTGAAGCTCATATCCTGACAGCGCTGGTGCTGATATATGCTCTACCCACCAAGCTACACAGAAAATGAAATCCCTAACCTTGGCAGCTTTAGTGCGAGGCTCTACTCATTGAGCTCCATGGGAAATTGAGTTTCTAACCCTGGCAGTGGCGGTGCTTATAGCTCTACACAAAGGGCTGCAAAACTGCAGAATTTCAAAGGGCAGATCACAGTGTCATTTTCTTTCGGCTCTGTGGAGGTCAATTGGGTCACCGAGGCTAAAAATATAGATGCACTTGTGTTTGTTATAAAAAAAAAAAAAAATCTGAATAAAACTGTCAACCAAATAAAATGAAGATAAATGATGTTTATTTCAGCTCCTTCAACCAGGCTGACAGATTCACAACACAGCAATATTTTGCAAATGTATTTTTGAGAATTAGATTTTATTTATTGTTTGAAATCATTTTTTATACTTAGAAGACTTGATCCCATTTCTTTGGAGCATTGCAATAAATGCAATTTTTTGACACTTTCCAAAGCAATGAATTTGCCACTAGATGTAACAGTTTAAAGGTATAATATGTAACATTTCTGGTTAAAATGTCTAAAAACACTATACTTATGTTATATATTATGTTGAGTTGTGTACTTGCATTATTACAAATGTTGCAAACAATTGTAAAACTGAGAAAAATCCATAATTTGCTCATGGTAACGGTGCATTTCCTACCTGCCAGTTGCTATAATGTCCGGATATGTCGGATATGTCAGAAAGAGAGAAAGGAAGTCCATGCATGTGACTGAGCATGATAAAACTTTAATATTATCGCATCCCTGAACATGATTTCTGCCTTAGTCATGTCAGATAAACGTCTTTTGTTATTGTTTTATTGAGACCCCTACAGAGGCAGGATTTACATATTGTGCATTTATAATGTGCTTTAGTTTCTGAGCTTTAAATGTGGGAAAACTCAAGGCCCATTTGCCTCTTCCTGAGCTTTCAATCACATCTTATGTGGGGAAACTTTGTTTATTAAGGTTTTTGTTTTCAGGCAGGGTATTGCTGACTGTATTTTTTTTCTAAACTTTTAAGTTTGCTGTTTCATATAAAAAAAGGTATGCACCCAAAGCACAAATAATGCCATGGAAACTAATATTTCTTGTAGCTGTTTATAATCATTTGGCTTAAAAAGGTTGCATCTACCTTAATCAATACACTGATATCATGCACCAAGATATATTTCTAGATATCTTTACTGGAGAGTTTCTATTTCCAATGCAAAACAATCTTTTGGTTTATAAAACTTTTTTAGGTTCTGTTAGTGTTAAGGTGGTGGGCTTCAGACAGTTCATGAAACTTAGTTTAGCCAAAAATAAAAAGAAAGATAAAGATAGACGGAAAGTACAGTATGGAGATGTGCAAATAATTAATTATATGCCAATATTTAATCATTTAAAAAAAAAATTTCGCTTAGGGCCCCATTTTGGTCAGGGGCGGCCCTGGGTTAGAAAATAAAACATTTGCCTGATTTAGCATAACTTCCGTTATAGACCACACACACTTCAGGTCTTCCATCCGAATACAGACACAGAGACAGATCATTTTGTTGGTTGAACAGATACAGATACGGATCATGACATCTCAGTGCCCCTCTAGTGCAAATTAAATTGAAGGCATGTCATTTCTTATTACAAATAACACTTTTCAGAAGTCAGAATGTGGCTGACGTCTTTCCTTAAATTCAACTCTTGGTTTTGTTGGTTTGCTTTCTGAACTGCTGCGTCATATACTTTCCCATCCAGTTCTATTCTACATTGTTAGAAATGTACAGTACTGTGGAGTTTATCTGTGGATTACAGTCAAAATGTATGGTTGACAAACATTTGAGAGTTGCAGTTATCTTGTTTATCTTCTCCTGTCCCACATCACAGGCGTTTCTGAAGGGAGAAATCAAGGAGGCGGTGGAGAAAGGTCTCTGGGTCATTGCTAAAGTGAAAAATGATCCGCTTACATCCACGCTAACATCGCCTGAAAAGATTGGGGGCAGATTGGACAGAGCTTGTCGCATTAGAAAGACCAGCTCACCCACTCTAAGATGTAGGGCAGGGCCACTCAGGAGATAAAGTCACCGTCAGTGTGGTGAAAGGCAGTGGTGACACCACAGACAGCACTTCAGCACTTCCTCCAGATTATTTTCTAACAGCCAGTGAGAGGGATATTTACAGTCCTACAGAGCCCAGGGAATGTCTGTAATCTTCATAGCCACGCTAATTAAACTGTTTGTTTGTTTTTTCAGTAAAGCCAAATGCAATGTTTTTCAGGATGAAACAATAATATGAAATTTCATTCATTCAGTACTTTAAAAACACAAGGCTACAAATTGCCTGCAGTCATATAACCACAGTATAAAGACATTTCTAACCTGAATTGTTTTTGTATTAATGGAATTGCACCATATTGCACTACAGTGATCAATTTTGCATGTGTTAGATGTTTCTTTTAACAGCAGAAACCCAGAAGCTACACTCTACGTCTCTATATGCACCTCTGGAATATTGCAACTAAAGAGCAATTGTGGTTTTAGTGTCAAAATGTGAGGCGTTCATGCAACCAACTGGCCTCTGACTTCTGGTTTCCCTAATATGTTTTACACAGCAGGATGCACACATTTATGCTGCTGAGGCATCAAGGATACACAGGCCAGTGTGTTGTCCGTTCAGCTTTTTTTCTGTGCGCGCACACATACAGATTTCCCACCCAGGGGTCAGCCGTCAAATTGCATTGTGGGTGATGTAGGCGCCAGGTTTTGACTTGAAAGAAGAAGATGCGAAACAAAAAAGGAGCACCAATTTTGATGCTTTTAGCTGTTTATCATGAATTATAGAAGTGCAGTGCTAAACTGGTGAAGTATTCTTTGAAGTAACATTAAGTTAATTTAGAAAAAGAGACATGACTGGTTGCTCTTTTTACTCAATCGTAGATGAACAACAGGGAAAAAACAGGATAAACAGGATAAACAGGAGGGCAATCCAGGCACTCCAAAAAAAAGGCAATAGCAACAAAGAAGGAAAAAAATAAAAAGCCTTTAGCGTAGTGGCTAAATTATTTAAAATGCCAACATGTTTCAACCCCAATAGGCCTCTGTCAGATCTTTGAATGCTCATAGGGACTTACACGCATAAAAATAAAACGCAATGAATACAGATAAAGACACAAGAATAGCAACTTAAGATACAAGAATGGCAACATATGTACAAACATGTATTGAATGATGTATTATATGTCTGAGTTACGCAATAGAGTTGAGCAAATGGCATTGTAAGCATAACAGTGGGGAAAAAGTGAGCTGTATGGAGCTGCAAATGGCATTGAAGAACATGGCTGTGCACAAAAATAGAGCTGTAATACAGTAGATGGCATTGAAAATGGCAGTAGTGTGAAAAGAGATTCAGTAGGTAGCCATGTTCAGATGGATAACAGCTTGGGGGAAGAGGCTGTTTCTGAGCTGGTAGAACAGGTTCTGATTCCCCTTTTTCATACACATGTGCTGACTTGGCTTGACGCAGCTAGACTCAGCATGTCAGCCCAGTATGACGAGGATTTGCATCTCAGTTACAACAGAGATACCTGCTTGAAGGTGTATCTCTAACTGAAGATGACCTAACCTCGAGTCAAGCATCTGTAAAATGGTGGATAAAAACTTTTATTATGAAGGAACAAAATCAGGAAATGTTTTCATCAGCAGCAACTTAACTCTTATCCGGCTGAAAGCAAACCTGAAACCAAAAAATAAAGCAGATATCTGAAAGAACAAACAGCGACACGAGAGAAACTAAACTTCAAACCACAAAGATTCAGGTAGAAGCTACAAAAGTACTGAGAACTGAACCCCACTCCAGAGAAGGTCTATGTTGGCACTTGGAAATATAAGTCAGTGTGGCATGGCTTGATTTGGCACGGCCAAAAGTGCCAATGTAAGAGCCCCATGAAGCTCCTATAGTGCCTCCCAGAGGGCAAGGGTGAGAACAGACTGTGATTTGGGGTGGGTGGGATCTCTAAGACCTTTGTGTCATCAGTGTTATTGAATATGTGTAGACATTGATTATGATAAATGTCCTTTATGGATTTAAATGGCTAAAGTTACAAAATAAAGATTGTTTGGTATTATGTTTGAGGAGTTTATCACTTTAAACCTCAGTGAATGTGATTCAACAGGACTGTGTGGGTGTGGTTTGATCAGATTTGACTGACAGTGACCTCACAACATGAGCAAACAACCCCACAACTGTCAACAGATTTTCATGCAAATGTTGCCAATTCTTGATATGTGCATGGGAGTACATGACACCAACCTTTGCAAATCTCTCATGAGACACAACTCCATCGGATTGCAGATTGAGATATAGGTGTTCACGACCTTTAAAACTATAAAATGTGACATTTCTACACAAAAATGTCTAAAGATGCGAGAGATATTATGTATTGTCTTGACTTGTATACTTACATTATCCCAAATGTTTCCAGCAATGGTCAACCCCTGAGTAACCATAATTTACTCAACGTTACGGTGTGTGTTACAGTGCTAGTTTTTCTAACTTTTGTCAGAAGTTAGAACAACTAACTTCTAATCTTGGATACATCAGAGAGAGGAAGGAAGTCAGCAAACGTGGCTAAAAGTAATGTGAATTAACTCGACCTGGAACATGATTTTTACCTTAGTCACATCAGATAGAGTTTCATCTGCAATGGTGGTTGTTTAAATGAAGACAACTCCCATGATCCCATGCAACTTCTGATGTCATCAAACCCTGTCTTTTGTTCTCTTCTTTTAATGTGAGAGAGACCCTTAGTGGCAGAACTTTCATACTGTAAGGTTAAGATTAGGTTAAGGTCAAGGTAAGGTTAGGGTTAAGATTCAAGGGTTAGGGATCAGGGTTTCTTTTCAAATTCTGTTGCACTGACCTACAGACCTGGAAGCCCCATGGGGGAATCAGGATGGGTGGGTTGGTTATGGTGATGGGAGTGAGGGATGAGTGGTATTAGTGATTGTTCCCATCACTCTTTGAGTCTTGGTGCCTGAGTTCGAATCCCAACACCTCAGCCACCTGTGAGCTCATCCAGGCATGTTCCCCTTTTAGTAATCAACCACAAGGACCAGGGATCAAAGGGGCACAAAGCTGTCTAGGGGTAGGCTTTTGGCTGCCACCTGGACGGGACAGTGTCAGGTACCAAGTTGGTCAGGCTTGGTTGGTCACCTGTTTACCATGCAATTAAAGAAGAAGCACTTAGGAGACATAGTTGAGAAGACCTCTAGTTGTAGAACTTGCATATTGTACGTTATCTTGTCAGGGTTGGGCTTAGGGGGTTAGGGATTGCATTGTCATCACTAACAGTCCTCACAAATATAATATACCCAGCTTGTGTGTGTGTCATTTCCCGTCACATTACTGGCATGTGCCTTCTGACTCCACGTGACAACGGATAAAATACCGATACAGCAGCGTCACATGAAAGAACAACAAGTCAGTGATGATCTGGCTATACGCTGTGACACAATGCTAACGTGTACTATTCTTAATAATAACTTCATTTTCTCTTCCTCTCTTCCAATCCCTCCCCACCTCCCCCCTCCTCTCCTCCCTGCTGCCGGGAACCGACAGATCACTTGGGCATCGAGTTCATGGGTAAGGAATCTTTTCTTGTCTTGCATCTGCATTCGTCACCGCCGCCGACATCACAGGGCTTCATATCCGATCAGCGTCACACACTTACAGTACATGCATCGCTCACGACACCCTTGGCACACATGAACATGTCTAATCATATATGGCATCTTTATATCATTTGCCATGGAAACAACAAAGCTGCGGTGAAGACAAATGGTGTCTCTATGAATGTACATTCACATATTCACAACTATCAAGCTCTCTGCTGCGCAGCATTCCTTTGAAATATTAGCCCCTGCCTTTATCCCCCTCTGTTCTCTCTACACATACGTATTTACTTTCTGCACCATCTCTATCTTTATGCTTTCTTTCTCTCTCCTGCTCCCTCCCTTCCTCTCTTTTCTTTCTCTCACAATTGCTTATGAAGTGTCCCTTCAGAATACCAATGTGCTGCAGTCTCCTTGGAAACAGTGAGAACAGAGAGGCAGGCAGGGTACAGTGAGGGAGTTTTTATGATGTTGGCACTGTTATCAAATGCACTCCTCATTAGTACGTGTGTGTATGTGCGCACATGCATGGCACATGTTCAGAAGTGCGTCTCTAAAGTCCTTAGTTTTATGTGAGTTCGATGAGATCCGTCCAATGATTTGTGTGTTTCCCCGTGCACATGCCTGCGAGGCTGTGCAGGGCGGGTGCCAGCAGCTCCTCCTCATCATTGCCAAGCTCCCCTCTCCTGTTCTTGGCTCTGCTCGCCGGCTCTGTGTCGGGTATCACAGCTGAGGAGCGCTAGTTAACGACATGGAAGCTTGCTGTTAACTAGAACCCCTCACTCGCTCGGGTGTGGTAATTTGGGCCTTTTCCCAAACGGACAGTTTGCTAAAGTGATGGATCATGCACTCCTAAATAAAGGTGCTAACTAGAACCATGAAGGGTTCTTTTCCCTGTCCGCTTTTTGGTTCCCAGTAGAAACGTTTACAGTGTATAGTAGTTTCCCATGCAACCCTGTCTGAGAGTTCTACACAGAACCCAACATAAAAGATTCTGTGAAAGGTTTCACCAAGAAACCCATGATGAGAGATTTGAAAGGATAACCCCTCTATGGTGCAACACTTCTCCCCAGAGCCCTCTCTGGGGGTTCTATCTAAAACCTAGGTGGGTTCTAATAAGAATCCTTCATATTACCAGGGTTTTATCTACAACACACTCAGGGGGTTCTACTGAGAACAATTTTAAATCCCACACTGAGAAATAAATGTTCTAAGTAGAACCATAAAGAGTTCTTTAGCTTGTTTCCATAGCAAAACCCTTTATGGTTCCTGATAGAAGCCCTTAATAGTGCTTCCACATGGAACCTTTTCAGAGAGCTCTACATAGAACCCAACATAAAGGGTTCTGTGAAAGGTCTCACAGAGAACTCACTATGAGAAATTCGTAAGGAGAACCCCTCTATGGTGCAATGGATCTTCCCAGAACTCTCTCTGGAAGTTCTATCCAAAACCTTTCTGCCTTCTAAGGGTGCTAAAAATAACCCACCTTGGGGGTTCTGCTATGAAACATTTTCATGTTACTGAAGTTTTATCTACACACACTCAGGGGGTTCTACAGGAAACCCTTTGGAATTCCACAATCTTAGAAATAATCGTTCTAACTAGAAAAATAAAGGGTTCTTTAGTTTGTCTCCATAGGACAACCCCATTTTTGTTCCCTTTCTTGAAGTTCTACATAGAATTCAATATAAAGGGTGCTGGGAACTGTTTCATCCAGAGCCCACTCTGAAAGGTTCTAAAGGAGGTGCAATGGTTCTACCCAGAATCCTCTCTGGGGGTTAAATCCAAAACCTTCCACCTTCTAAGGGTGCTTACAAGAACCCACCCAGAGGGTTCTACTGCGAAAAATTTATATTACAAGGGTTTTACCCACTCATGATATTCTACTGAGAAGCCTTTTAAATTCCAACTTATTAGATATTCTAAATAGATGTTCTTAGATGTTCTAACTAGAACCATAAAGGGTTCTTTGATGTTTCTTCCATAGAAGAACCCTTTTTGGTTCCCAGTAGAACCTTTCATAATGGTTCCACTTCCAATGGAATCAGAGGGTTGTACATAAAACCAAACTTAAAGGGTTCTGAGAAAGGTTTCACCCAGAACACACTATGAGATGTTCTAATGGAGAACGCTTCTATTGTCCATTGGTCCTACCCAGAACCCTCTCTAGGGAATTTATCCAAAACTTTTCCGTCTTCTAAGATTGCTAACAAGAACCCACCCAGGGGTTTCTACTAAGAACCCTTTTTATATTACAAGGGTTTTCCCCACTCAAAACATTCTCTCATAGAAAGGAAACTCCTAACTAGAACAGTAAAGGGTTGTTTGGCTTGCCCCATAGGAGAACCCTTTTTGGTTCCCAGTAGAACCTTTTACAACATTTCCACATGCAACCTTTCCATCTTCCAAGGGTGCTAACAAGAACCCACCCAGGGGGTTCCATCGAGAAACTTTTTATATTCCAAGTGTTTCATCTACAACTACCTGGAGGTTCTACAGAGAACCCTTCTATATTATGGTACAGGGCCTCTTTGAAACTTTCTTCAAGAATTTCAACAATCCTTGAAGAACTATTTCTTCTGTAAGGGATCTTAATGAGAACCATAGTCCTACAAAGAAGCCTTTTGCTTCATCAGTTCTACTCCTCTTCAGCTTTTTCAGGAGAACCTCAGCCCTTCAGGAAGAACCCTTTTGGAACCCTTATTTCTAAGAGCGTGTGGGAAAATGTCCTCCTCCAGATTTGACATCACAGATTCAGCATCCTCAAAGTGAAATTTCAGAGGAACAAGCACTGCCACACTTCTTTTTTTTTTCTCTGCTGCACGACCGCGGCATTCACAGTGAAGACGAACAAAAGCTTTTTTCAGGAAACTTGCTGAGACTATGCAAACTTGGCAGTGACAGATGATCTATTCCGCGGAGCTATCTCGCAGGTTTTCCCATTTATATTCAGTGAGAGGTTTTATGCCTCGGCAACATTGTTCAGGCTGCCACATTTTCTTTGCCTAGCTAACGTCTCTAGTCCTGCCAATGTCTTCCCCAGCATTGTGTTAAGCCGTGCACAGATAGATAAGCACCTCCCACACTCAACCCTGGTTTGTCAATGTCTGTGGCTCTGGAAGCTGTTCTTCCTGAGAAAAAGTCCAAGGCTTACGTACCAATCCACTCAAACTCTATTATAGATTTTTGGTACTAGTGCAATTAAGTTAACACATACTGTAAAAAATGGGTTACTTGTGAAAAATGCGACAAGCCTTCATTTTGAGGCCTAAAACGTGGGGCTGGATAAAGAGCAAGAGTGTGGGTTTTAAAATTCATCCTTCCTTTAACATCCCTATTTCTGTTCAACAACTGATACCATATGATTATTTGGGAAAATCCCCCACAGATTGATATTATTTGAGTCAAAAACACATGCCTAGGAACTGACTATTTATAGTTTGGTTATATAGTTAGATTTGGCAGAAAAAAGCCTCTGCTGTTCTAAAAGACTCAAAGCTGCAGCAAGAATTCTGCTGTGATAACTAATCCCCCTATAATGAACACATACTGTACATGAACGTTAAATCATAGAAAAGTCAACTAAACCAAAAGCTTAACACTTTTGGAAGAGGTGGTGGGAGCTGCTCAAGAGAGCAGTCACTTGTAAAGTCCACTGTTTATGTCTGTATGAATATTAGTCAGCTGGTAGCCAGTCAAGTGATAAATGGTGAAGCACGAATAAATCTGTTGTTACAGCTAATGCAAGCACGATTTCAGTATTCTGTCTGAATCATTGCAGTGCTCTATTTCTTATGTAAACAGAGCTTTTTGAAGAATAATTCTGGTTTATGAGAATTTGATTAGTAATCTTGATCATTTTGGCTATCCCTATTTATAATAATATTTCTGAAAGCTGGGACCAGGGTGATAATTCTAAAAAGAAGTTAGACGGGGCAAAAAACAGACAAGAATCAAGCCAGGGTAGCAATCAGCAGGTTAGCCAAACTTATTTGGAAGAGAAAATAAAGGCAAATGGTAAAATGACTATAGCATTTTACCCCTTTGTTTTTGGCATTTTAAGGTATTTTGTGTCATATCTACACATTTTAAGTTTTTTGTGAGTCATTAAACACAGTTTGGTCTGGCATATTTCATGAATTTTAGACAGGTAACAAAAGTCAGGTGATATGTCAGTTGTCATTCGTTATCATGGTGATTGTCATGGTTAGTGCTGTGAAACAGTCCAGTAAGGTTAGCTTTAGGCACCAAAACTACTAGGTTAGGCACAGGTGTTTATTATGATGCGAAACCCCATTGCTAGAGGAGAGAGAGCAAAATTTATGACCTATACTGTGGCCAGCCACCAGATGGTGATCAAGCTGTTATGCCTTCACTTTTGGGGAGCTGTTTTGTTGTCCATCTTTGTACACGTCCAAGGTAAAGTCTAAAAGCTGTGAAATTACACACAATAAGGCCTTGTGGTAATGTGCAATTATAAACATTTGATGAGACCAGGCTGGTCTTGTTTACAACCTGCCTGATCATCTGACTGCTCTTGTTTCTAACCCAGTCAGCTGTCATTAGAGCAAAGGTCCTATGTTCCCAGAGCTTAGCAATTACAGTACTTTGGTGAATACAATGTTGATGACTGAAACTATAAAAATAAGACCCCTGCTGTGGAAAAAAAAAATCCTTTAAAGTATTGGCCATATAAACACAAATCAGCTGTATTCAATCCCGATGATAACGACTGTGATGATTCCGAGAATAGATGATAAAATGATTGGGCCCTGATCAAAGCTAATCAGTTAAGCTAGTTATAAAGCATTTGTCTGTCCAGTGCAACATTTAATTAACATTTTTATGACCGTAACAACAAAAACTGATTATAGCCATCATAAAAGTAGACTTTATGGCAGACCAGGTGTATTGGATTCCAATAGACTGTACAGGTGCACCTTATACAGAATGTAGACACTAACGGCGTGTACCCACCAAAAGCGACGCGAATTTTTCGCGCGACGAGATTACATTCAAAGTCAATGCAAACACGCGATTAGACGCCTCATCGCGCCGGCTTCTCCCGGGCGACGCGATGGACGCGATTGCGCGGCGCGATGGACGCGTTGGCCGCGAAAATCGCCTCCATCGCGTCGCGCCATCGCTTCATCGCTTCATCGCTCGAGTTGAAATAATTGAACTTTTGAGGCGAATTCGCGTGAAGACGCGCCGCGACAGCCTATCA
The DNA here is from genome assembly GCA_027495735.1 of Lutjanus campechanus. Lineage (NCBI taxonomy): Eukaryota > Metazoa > Chordata > Actinopteri > Lutjaniformes > Lutjanidae > Lutjanus > Lutjanus campechanus. The sequence continues at coordinate 59 of JAJHUR010089016.1, read as the reverse complement.
GTGTTGAGATAGTCACCGACGTGCTGACGTACAGACACACACACACACATCAATCCCTG
>JAJHUR010089015.1:0-11172 GCA_027495735.1 Lutjanus campechanus | reverse complement strand
GGCGGAGCAGATCGGTTCAGACCGGCGTCAGAAATGAAAACGTTGGTGTGCAGGCTTCGCTCTTTTCATTAACACCGTCTTCCAGTCGCCTCACACCCTCGTGTGCTGCGAGTTTAATTACAAACTGTCTCATTAACGAAAACCAACCAGGAGTGAGAGGTCTTACACCGATCTGGATTTTATACCTCAGTACCTTTTCTTTGGTGCAAACTGGAATATGGAGTCGTAGCAGTGAGAAGTAAAGACTGTTGAGTACTGAAATCTTTGCCAGTTTTAAACTACGTCCAGTCGTCAGGTGATCAGGTCGACCTGACGCAGCAGAAAGAAGAAGAAGAAGAAGAAGAAGAAGAAGAAGAAGGAGAAGGAGAAGAAGAAGGAGAAGAAGAAGAAGAAGAAGAATGATGATGATGCATCTGTAGAGATTCAGGCAAACGTCTCTGCAGTCCTACGCAGAGAAGAACTGTTATGAGCAACTGCAGGTCACAGAGGTTTTATTTGCAAAGGAGGCGACGAGAGAAATCTCAACAACCCACCCGTAGACCTGTAGACCTGTGGACCTGTAGACCCGTAGACCTGTGGACCTGTAGACCTGTAGACCTGTAGACCTGTGGACCTGTGGACCCATGTAGCCGTGGACCCGTGTGTCAAACAGGCTGATAGTTTGATCTGACTCGTGTCTGGAGTTTAGTTCAAAGTGAAGTTATGAAGCGTGATGATGATGATGATGATGATGATGATGATGATGATGATGATGATGATGAACTTTTGGGCATTATTAGAATCATAATGTGAGGCACTGAGAGACAGGAGACACTTTTAGGGACAGAGAGGATCCTGCAAACTGTCCAAATACAGAACAGAATCTTCTTCAGGTGTTTCTGGATCTTTGAAGTATTCTGATTCATTAAACTCTCGGGTCTATTTAGCCTTTAAAGTTCCTCTCCTGGCATTGATTTAACCGCTGAAATCTCAGCTCTGCTCAGCAAAATTATACATTGAAGCATTTCCATTAAAAACAAATCCTTCTGTCTTAAAGCTCCAGTAAACCTGCTCACCTTCGACTCAAACCTCTGCTTATTTTCTGTTCTAGCTACACAGCACCGAGTTGTAATTTACACTGTAAATGCAAACATCGTCCTCGGATCTTAAACGTAATTTATACGAGTCTTTTAATTTTCCTTAACTTGTTAGAATTTACAGTACAGGAGTAATTCAGCCATGTATGTTAAAACAGGGGTGCAACAGATCATAAAATTCAAGATCTTATCACGGTTTTGAGTCGCCAAACATATTTCACATGTTTTTCAACTACTGATTAATCTGGCAATAATTTTTCCACTAATCAATCAGTTGTTTGGTCCATAAAATGTCAGAAAATGGTGAAAAATTAATCCCGTCTCAATCTTGTCAATCAAAACGTACGTGTGCTCCACATGTTTGGACCTATTTTTCAACTACTGATTGATCTGATGATCATTTTTTCCACCGATCAGTCAGCTGTTTGGGTCAGAAAATGTCAGAATCTAGTCAACTGAAAAATAGATCCAAAAAAAGGCGTAAACATGTGGAGCACACAGACGTTCAGACATGTTTACACCTATTTTTCAAGTCTCTTCTGTAACAGTTATTTTCTCAATCAATCAATTAATTATTATCGTCCATAAAGTGACAGATGTTGATCAAAGTCCGAGATGACGTCCTCAAATATCTTGTTTTGTCCACAACTCAAAAATATTCAGTTTACTGTCAGAGAGGAGTAAAGAAAACAAATTTTGACATGTTTTTCCCTAAAGAAAAGTACTCAAACCGATTGATTAATTACTAAAATAGTTGGCGATTAATTCCTCTACATGATTTCGGAGGAAAGAGCGGTCTTTGACCATATGAAAAACACCACATGGACGTCCTAACAAGGTTAAAAACTTGATTTTCACTGGAGGGGGACGTTAAAAAGAACGGATGGCATCTTCACACTGTAAGTGGGCTGGTATTGTTTGCATTAACATGAGCAGAAATAATTTGGACGGTGTACTATGGTCTTTTCACTGTAGGTGGATGGTAAAAACAGTGGAAGTGGAAACTAATTTTAGTGCCAAGCGTCCACAGTGGTGTGTAGTTAAAAAAGAAATGCCGCCCTGAACAGCAGGAGACAGTAAAAATCGAAGTTAAAGAGCCGTTGAAAGTGGGAGGAAAGAGATGAAGCGACAGAGGGAAACCTGGAGGTGGCCAGCAGAGCAGCTCAGACAAAAGAAAATGAGATTTTCCTGCGCGAGAGGGAGAAAAGAAGGGAGGAAAGATGAAAAGGACGGAGAGAGGGGCTCCGGCTGTCAAACTGAAATTCATGGAGGCCTTTGAGTGTGGGAGAGAGAGGGAGAGGAGGAGGAGGAGGATGGAGATGGAGATGGAGATGGAGAGCGAGGGAAGCAGAAGGATGAGAGGTGCTCAGGTAGATAATAAACTGAGCATAAGGAGCGCTCCACGCCGTTCCAGTCTTTCCATTTGTCAGGAGATGAGAGCGGAGCAGCAGGCAGCGGCGACACATTTCACCGTCTGAAGACCCGAGTCCTGAAAGTCAGAGCGCGGGACGAACGAGAAACAGAGCGGAGGGACGAGTTTCATCTCATCTCATTCACCTCTTCAGATGATACAAATACTCATCACTTCAATAACACGTGACAGGAATTATCAACACGTGTAGTTTGGCAGGGACGGAGCCTCTTTTTAAACAAAGATCCCTCAACACTGCTGTCAATAAAATAAAGAAGTACAAATACTTTGATACGCTACGTCAGTTTTCAGGTATCAGTACTTTACTGAACACAAATATCTGAACTTTCTCCTCCTCACATCTTATAAACAGACTCGTTACTTTAGTATTAAAGACTTTGAGGTGAATTATTGATTATTGTTATTTTGCGTCATTGTGCGCTGCCTTACGTATGACGTAACACAAGACAAATGACATCTGAAGAAGAAAAAGATGTAACAAGACTAAAACTGACCAAGAAGACGTAAAATGTAAAAATGAGGGGGTTTAATACAAACGCCGTCATGATACCACGAACACGGCGACACGTCAGGAAGATATGAAGGTATGAAAAAGTCTCAAGCCAACGCTGACTCGATAATCAGAACCAGAATCGATAAAACGATGCCCAACAACCGTCCATATTCATCTGTATTTGTTGTGTTTTCTGCTCATTTTATTCTGGTTTTCCTTTAATTTATCGACCGTCTGCACTTCAGAGACATCTGGAAAAATATGATCCTTAACCAGCCTCACCAGGGGACATGAGGAGTGCCGAGGAAGAAAACGGTGCAGTAACACTGCAGTTCTGACGGTTCTTTATGTGAGCAGAGACCTGACAAGAGACGGCAGGGACACAGCATCTCCGTCCCTCAAGACTGACGGATGGACGGACGGACGGAGAGCTGAGCCGAGCTGTGACAAACGCTGGTTCACTGAGTTTACTCTGCGTTACTTTCAAATGTCAGATGAGATAAAGAAATAAAACCACTTAACCTGCTATTTTTATCAAACACACACACACTCTCACACACACACTCACACACACACTCACAGCTCCAGCACGCTAACTCCTCACACATCACCAGGTGAGTGTTTCTGTGGCAACCGTCCAGCCAAAAATAAAAGTGAGAAGATGAAAAGTGAGAAAGACTTTCGAGAGTGTGTGTGTGTGTGTGTGTGTGTGTGTGAAATGATGTAAACTTCAGCTGCATCATCGTTGATGCAGGGCTGAACACACACACACACACACACACACACACACACACACACACACACACACACACACACACACACACACACACACACAGATCAGGGCTGTGACGAGGCTGAAGAGGAGGGCGGGCGGATCAGAGGAAGGTAGAGAGAAAAGTGAAACTGAGACAATTAACCAAAGCTTTTTGCATCGAGGTGAAACATTTTTGCAGAAACAAAAACTTCACACCTTTCATCTCCGTTCATTTCTCTTCTCTCTCTCTCTTCTCTCTCGGCTCCGGCTCGGCCCTTTTAAGAGGTTTATCAGTTTTCACAAACTCATTCGCCTGCAGCTCAAAAACAAAAACAGTTTACTCTGTTCAACTCTTTTCTTCTAAAACCTTTTATTTCTCCAGGGAGGACTGACTCAGCTCCACTCTCCTCGCACAACGCCACGTTTTAATGTCCTGTCATACAGAGAACACGGTCAGCCGGGCCACGGAGGAACAACTGTCGCCTCGAATCGGCTGTGACGGCGGCGGGTTACACAGAGCGCTCTGATTGGCCGTTCAGAACAGAAATGCACTGGGGTACCTGCGTAGGGACAGGTCAAACCAGAATTTAAAACAAGTGTGTTTCAGACCGAGATCAGTTTGAAAATGACAGAAAAGACGTAAACAAGATGAACAGACAAAAAAGATGAAAAGGAGAAATGACGTAACAAAACGAAAAATGACAAACGAAAAAAAAAAAGACAAAAAGACGCAACAAGATGTAACAAGACGCAACATGACAGAAAATCGTAACAAGACAAAAAATTATGTAGAAGACGTGACAAGACAACAAAGAAAACACAAAATAATATAACAAGACGAACAAGACATAAGTCGAAAAATAGAAAATATGTAACAATATGAAAAAGAAAAAAGATGAAAAAGACACAACAAGACTAAAAATTATTGAAGATGTAACAAAACAAAAAATGACGTAAAAGACGTAACAATTTGATAAAACAAAAAAGATGAAGGGGTTGCAACAAAACGTATCAGGACCAAAAATTATGTAAAAGATGTCACGAGACAAAAGGGACGTAAAATAATTCAGTCTGTTGCTTTTTCTTTCTCATTCGCTCCACGTCGTGTTTGGCTGCACAGCCTAGAAAAAGTTTCTGGAAGTCATTAATACTCTGACTGCTGATGTGTCACTTGCCCCGGCACATTGTAAGCTGCGGTATTTTGATCTGAACCCACCGGCCTCGTGGGATAACTGGGTCTATCGGTGCATCACTACTTTTTCTTTTGGACGAGCTGAAGTGGGTCTGTTGACGCAGCTGCACATGTTGCCGTCTCGCATGTTGCCGTCTCGCGTGTTGCCGTCTCACGTGTTGCCGTCTCACGTGTTGCCGTCTCACGTGTTGCCGTCTCACGTGTAGTTGTTGTCGTCAGTGCTGGTCAACCTTCTTCTTCTCCTTCCTCTGGTGTTTAACAGCAGACTGAAACTCTTCTAAGTGTTTATAATCTCTCTCTACCGTCACATTTTCAAAATTTTGACGTCAACTTGGTACCAAAGCATCGGTTCTTGTGACGTCCCCACAACGACTGACTTAAGACTCGTGTCTGACTTTATACTGGACTTTGATAAGACTTGACTAGAGATTAAGATTTGCTTTGACAACACTTGGCACTCGACTTGGATAAATCTCGACAATGCTTGCCTTTGAATTGACTTGTTTTTGGCCCACACTTTAACTTGGAAACAGCTCTGGCAGAGGCCGGAGAAAATAAAATTTGCAGTGGAAGTGGCTCATATCTTTGTGTTCAGTTTATAAATGTTCATATATTATAGACAGAACGTCTTTAATCTGCGGTTCTACGTGACGGATCGCTGCAGGTCACCAGGATTCAGCGTTTTGCTCAAGGACACTTCAGCAGGGCGCGGTAGCATCCTGAAGGACGATGTTTCTGCATCTCACACGTCCCGCTGCTTCATTTCATGCTAATTCGTCCAATTACATGGCTTCGTTCTGATTCCTGCTCTTAACCCCCCTCATCTCCCTCGTTTGTCCTCCCTGCCTCCCTTAATTTGTCCTCTGCTTACCTGCTGAGTGTGAGTGTGTCTCAATGCCAGCCTGCACTGTAAAAATCCTCTCGTTTCAGTCTTTTCTTCCCTCGTCCTCTGGCTACCCGTCGCTCCTGCACGTGTGTGATTAACGGTGCAGAGCAGGGCCGTGCTGGTGGAGTATTTCAACGTCCCGGTGAAACGTCCTGTGTGTTTTTCCAAAGAGCCAGAGTCTCCTCCTGGCTTCATCTCCTCATTCATTATTCATGCACGTTCAGGAGCGCTACAGGCCCGTTTACAACACCATGTCTTTCTCTGCATCGCTTTCTTTCCCTCCTCTTGGCATTTACAGTGCAGCCGTCCTCCACTCTTCTTTCTTTTTTTTTATTCTTTCTTCTTTTATTGGTTTTCATAAAGGTAGCACTAAAACATTAATAGCGTCAGTGACACAGGAATCAAACTGATACAACTTCAACTTTCTCAACTGAACAAGAAAGGTTGAAATGAAGGAAACTGGACCTGATTGTCCTTGAAAATGTTTCATCTCAATCCTTCTTCAGTTCTAAAGGGCTGGTGGGAAGTACCAGGTATTTAAAGGGACAGTTGACCGCAAAAATCAGAAGTACATTTTTTTCCTCTGGCCTATACGACCATTTATCCATGTAGATAGTTTTGGTGTGACTTGCAGAGTTTTGGAGACGTCCGTTTTTTCTCCAATATAATGGAACTTGATGACCAGATGAGCTCAAAGCTCCAAAAAATACATTTGAAAAACTTTAACATCAGTGTCACTTTGCTGAAATCATGACCTGGTTACTGAAGATAAAGTCCATCAGTCACACCAGAGAGTGACTCTGCAAAAGGTGCAAAACTTGGTGGTAAAGTGAAGCTAGTTGGCAGCACGCGCCTGTAGCTGCAAAGCTAACAGCAGCAAACATGCTAGCTAGCCTGGAACATGCTTCTGCAGGACGGCCACAATAACTGACACACCAAACAAAAAGTCAACTCTGAAGGTTCACTTTGATTTTGAATCTATTTTTGACTGAATTAACAGAAAAGGGGGCCATAATGTTCAGTCTCTTGCTCAAGTTCCTCTGAAATACAACAAGAAACATAACTGGGAATTAAATGGTCTGCAGCCTTAGTTAAGTTAAAAAGTTAAAAGCTTTCACATTCGTCTCACAAATGCAATTATTCAGGCACTAAATTAAAACATGATTGCAACCGCTGCTTTCGAGAAGATGAAGCACGTCTCCTTGTTAGCTGCTGATAACTCTCGCATGTGTAGATGGTCCAGGTGCTGCGCTGCCCTCACAGCTGCCTCACAACTCTTCTTGATTTTGGGTCATTTGACTTCAAAATGTTGTACGTTTTTCTGTCAGGTTACACACGTGATAAGCTAACATGACCTAAAACGTAGTGGAACTACGTTTTAGGTCATCTCATCTGAAAATATCTTCTTTCACACAGCTGAAGTTCCTCTCTTCTGCTTTCATTTCTTTCTCTTCCTTTCCTCCCTCTCCTGCTGGTTTCTTTCTCTCTCCTCGTTCTTTCTTTGTCAGCTCAGCAGAGTTTTAAGAATCTTTATTGGCACTGCTCTCAAAAGTCGCTGCTGCCAAAGCGATGTATTAGTCCATAACAATCATCTGAGAACAATACAGAATATTGATCTTTACTTCTCTCTCCTCATCTGTTCCCCGGTCGCTCACTTCACTCCATTTTTCTCACAATAATTTGGTGATGCAGCAGAATTCCCCACAGGGAGAAATCATGGTTTTTGGTGAAACGTTAAAGTAGAAATCAACCTTTTTTTGTCTGTAACTTATCATGATGAAGTAAATGTTGGTTGCACAGTGTAATGTTTGGAGAATAATGACACCATCCACGTTTAAGTCTCACCTTCATGATGCAAGTCTGTCTGCCACAGGGCACAACTTCTTCAGCTAAAATAATGTTTCAGTTACAGACTCCCCCTCCCCTCCACCCCGACCCAGCTGACTCAAACTCTGTTATTAGTATGTAATAGTGATGTAACGATACCAAAAGATAATACTCCGATATACGATCCACCATACGATATTTACATTACTGATCGCCACCGCTGGAAAAGAGACAAAAATGAGCACTTCCTGTTATTGTTTTGTAAACATTTCCTCATTCTGTTGACAGAAAATGATGTATTTGCTGTTGCTAAATATTGCACCTCATGCAAGAACACTTCAGTATTCTTACCTTAAAATTCTCTGACTTTTTTCGTACAAAGGGCTCGTACGGACACACCACGTCAGATTCAATAAACACCCGTAACTTGTATGTAAATTAGCATAATTAACGCCCCACTAACACCATATATGGCTGCGCTTCCTGCTCCTTATGTCAGGAAGTGTTCATGAAAACTTCATGAAACTTCCAGGAGTGAAAGTTTAAAATGTGTTTTTACTTTGTGCACAAATGGAGTTTAAAGTTTTAATCAGTGTTTTCCATCACTGAGAGCTGCTCCTGTCTGAAAACAACCCGAGTGAGACGAGACCAACAGACACGAGGCTGCAGTTCACTCTGAAACTGATCCCGCACGTCACACACACACACAGAAAACACACACACACACACACACACACACACAGACAGAAAACACACAGACAGAAAACACTGCAACAAGAACCTCCCTCTGCTCTCACTGTCGTGTGTGAGCGCCAGGCATCTTAAAAAAAGGACCAACGGGACGTCTCCGTTTACACACCCCTCAGTCTGTTACTGTTACTCTGTATGTGTGTGTGTGTGTGTGTGTGTGTGTGTGTGTGTGTGTGTGTGTGACCTTGGAAATCTCCTTTACTGAAGTCCCTCCCACCAGCCTTAACGAGCTCGTTTGCCTGTCTCTTGTCTTATTAATTGGCTACAATGACTCAGAGAGCCTCGCCCACTGGTCACACTCACGACCAATTAGCTGCCAGTGCTAAAAACCCAGAATCGACCAATCACGGTGCAGATAAAACTAATTAAATGTGATTAAGCAGTGAAGTCAACGCCACGCCCAGACAGAAAAGGACAGTAACGAGGAGTTTCTTTGCAAATCTGCCGTTTCTTCACCTTAATTTTTTCACTCTGAGCACACACGCTAATTAGACGGCGAGAAGAGATGAAGGCAAACTGTCCGCACTCATCGTGTGTGTGTGTGTGTGTGGAGTTCCCTCTCCCGCAGCACACACACTCACTGCTGTGATCTCCCGTTTCAGTCCGTCGCACCGACAGGCAGAGAGAGTAGGAGGAGGGATGGAGGAGAGAAAAGAGGAAGGGAAGGAGAGGAAGAGGAAGAGGAGGGGTGGTTATAAATTGCAAGAGCCGTTACGCTTCCATTGTTCTCTCCTCTTTCTCCAATTTCTTCCTCACGTCTCCTTGAATTCCTGATATTTCTCTTCCTCCAGAGGGAATCCTGTCCGTCCGTCCGTGTGAACGAGATCTCTGACAAAACCTGAAACATTTCTGCAGATGAAAACTGGACTTAATGTCCAGTTTCTGTTGATAAAACCAGACGAACCAAGTGAATGAAATGAAAACTGTCCTCGCTGATTATCACGTAGTAAACCATGACATATGGGGATAATTTGTGGGTCATTTCTAACAAATTTCAAATATATTATTTGGTAATTATCTTCTATTTGCCATGATATTATGGGACCTGGAAATTGAAGCGTTAACTGATAAAAATACATGCATGACTTCTATCTGTATAATTCGGTCGTCACCACGGCCGCCACATTCATAAGTTTGTAGCCACGCCCCTTCTGCTATGTCGACAAGATTGTGACCATTAAGGGCAGTTTGAACTTCAGGTCCTCACAGTGCACTTTGTTTTACTGTAAATGTCAAAGCGAACACATTCATGCACTCAAACCAGGAAGTGTAAGTTCAGACGTGTGCGAACTGAGACACAACACTTGTCTTTTTCAGAATAAGAGCACAAAAAGGAATATTTTGTGCATATAAACATGCATTTATGCAGTAAAATGCAGCTCACAGTCCATTTGCACAATGACTGAGATTTCTGAAACAGAACCATGCAAACTGTAAATCTGATGAAAAGGATGCAAACACACATTTCTGTCTTTGTGCACACACACAGTTTTAGTCATGATTCTGCACAGTTTCATGGATCTGGAGTTTCCCTCTTCGTGTGTTTGAAGGTTCGGCTGCGTCTTCATACTGTCAACACACTCAGTTTCTTCTCATTAATCGTCTCACTATCGCAGCACTGCAGAGAGGGAGAGGACGACAGAAAGACAGAAAAACACTCGGGCGCGCACACATCAATACAGCCAGGCTGAGGAAAATGAGAGGCAGTGATTTTGAGAGAAGGGAATCGATATACTGGTTGGCAATCTGCTGAAGAGGCGAGGGAGAGAGAGAGAGAAGAGAAAAGGAGGAAACGGAGCACAAGAAATTTAGGAGAGTACAGAAAAAAAACAAGAGGGAAAAAACTGAAATACAGACAGAGTGACTCATAAAGAGAGAAGAGAAGAGAGAGAGTCCTTCAGTGAGAGGCGATGAAACGACAGACCACTTCAAACTAAAGGAGGAGAAGCACCGACGCTGATCCAGCTCCTCACTGACGCTACAGACACTCCTCACTCATGTTCAGGTTTCCTTCACATGTGACCCGGAGTGTCACAAGAACGAGATGAAAGACGAGAGGGAAGAACAGAGAACGAAGACTGGCCTGTCCAGTTTCTGTGGACGAAAACTAGACTAAATATCATGTTTCTGTCGACAAAAATTCACAAAATGTTTAGTTAATGTTGACAAAAATGACAACTAGACAACTGGACTAAAATGTCTCCTTTCCGTTGATAAAAACTCGACTAAAATGTGTCATTTCTGACTGAAAAACTGAACTACAACTAACCGAACACTGGTTAGATCAGAAAATGGTCACAGGTCTCCTTTTCAAAGTCGACAAAACTACATTTTGTTTCTCCTCTCCTCCTTTTCCTGCTTCCTTCATATTTCTCTCTCCTCCACCATCTTCCTCCTCCTCCTCTTCTCTGACTGTTTCTCCTCCATTTATTTTCCTCCATCTCTCTGCCTTCCTCCTTTTCCTCCTCTCATTTCCAACTGTTGTCCTTACATCACATTGCCATCTTCAGTCAATGAATTTCATCATGCAGAGTGTGTGTGTGTGTGTGTGTGTGTGTGGAAGAGGAGGATGGAGTATCATCATTGCATCAGACCTGCATTTCTAAGAATAGAAGGAAAGCGAACAAACAAAACAAAGTACCAGAAAATAACACCACAGAAGAAGAAGACGTTACTGTAGCTGTTAAACCCGAGGATCCAGTTTAATCTCACTGCAGCACTTTATGGACACTTTATCTCTAAAAATCAACTTTATCTATTGA
>JAJHUR010089014.1:0-12411 GCA_027495735.1 Lutjanus campechanus | reverse complement strand
GGGGGGGGGGGGACTCTCAAAAAACTATCTAAATGATAATTTGACTGTTCACCTGCAGTGACTCTGAGGATCCCTCAGGGGTCACGGACCTCTTGTTGAAGACCTGTTGATACCAGATAAAAATTAATCTATAACAAACTGGTGTCAGTCAAAGTCATTTATCAAGCAAAAATGCTCAACACAATAACACTTTGCACCTTGGATGTTTTCTAATATTTTGGCCAAAAATAATGACAATTTTACTGACGAAATAATGATGAAAGAACTGTTAGTGGCAGTCCGAAAGTAATGATATTCAGACCTCATACCACCATTCTGATGAAGAGAGAGAACATTCACAAATGACTTTTGCATGAACTAAATTTTTGTTATTATAATATATATGACCATGTACTGAACTGAAAAATGTAAACAATGCAAAAGGAAAATGTATTAATAGAAAATAAATAAAAGGAGATAATAACTTTATTCATCCTGCACCAGATCAAAGTCTGTGTAGCTTTTTTCCAATATACACAAGCCATTTTGAGGCAAATAAACTTGCACAAGGATAGTTCACACACTGGAAGATGTCAAAAATCTGTTTTAAAAACAGCTGCAATTTTCTTCAATAAATAATCTATATGTTAAAAAAAACGTATTGCTAATTGTTCGCTTCTTCCTGTCTCACATCGAAATATAGTAGGTCTGTGTTCTAGGCATAAAGAAACAAAACTCAATAACTTGTTTAATAAATATGGCTAAATTAATAATACTATAATATGATTATATACATAAATAGTATAATAATATTGTAAGACTGAATATTTTCAGAATACCCTGCTTATTGAGACAAAAATCAACAGTTATCTTGTGAAATGTTATGTATTTTTAACATGTTGCAATTGTCCCTGATCATGTTGCAATTATCCCTGGGGTTGGGGTCAGTTGCAACATCTGAGTTCTTCCATTTAAATAATTATTGTGAAAGAGATGTCACATGTAATCATCTTAAAATGGTATGGATAATTTGCAGACAGATGTTAAGTTTGATTAAGATTTATTTGGCCTAGTTCAAATGGTCTGTGGGTAACTGAGAGAAATGCAAAAAAGAAATGCAACCGTCCCCAGTCTCCCCCTTCATGACCATGATGGATGTTTCTCAGGATAATTGCACACAAATACAATATTGTGTAATACAATATTACTTACAAAGAGAATAATGTGGTTAATGTAGTTTCAAACAGCTCCTCCCATGAAGTCAAACTATGTGTGTGTTTAAATCCCCCGTTCTGTGCTCTGATTGGCTGGCAAGGCAACAGGGGCCCTGATGTTCTGGCATTCAACATCTGGGAGAAAAGTGAACCGGGCTGGGCGGGGTTGCAACGCAAAAACTCGAAGGCTGAACCAATCGGAGACGGCAAAATCCTAACGCCGCTCTGTGATTGGATGGAACGCCTGTCAAACTGCAGCTCGGGGGCGTGGCCTGAGCGGCAGCCCGTCTGTTGTGATTTCAGTGTAGCTCCAGTCTTGTCACAGTAGTGAGGGGCGCCTTTTCGCTGCCCTGGCGCTCTGGGATTACTAACCGCTTGACGAAGAAAAAAAAAACAACAACCTAACAACTCTGCCTTCTTCACCGCGACTTTATCGCTTCTTCTCTTGCTTCTGTGCCCGCTTCTGAGAGACACCCACGGTTATTTTTCTCACTCTGGGAGGCACGAAGGAAACAATAAGGTAAGAAGTGGTTCGCTTGCTAGTTGAGGACTTTAACGATGCTGCTGCTGCTGCTGCAGCTGCGCTTACTTTGCTCATTAGAAGATGCTCCAAGTTTGCCTCGGCAGGGAAATTATTTCACCATGTAAAGGGCGTTTAAACCTCTGCGTTCATTTTTATCCCGTAAACGCAACATTTTCGACTCGTTTTAAAAGCCTAAACTGTTCGTTCCACTCTCCCCCCCAAGTTGCGTTTAAGGTCCGTGAGAAGCCGCTTGTTTTCTCTTTTTCCTCGGCTGTGTTTTTGAGTCATGAGCAGCAGAAATTAATGGCAGTATCAGCTGACGTTACACTGTTTTTTTTTGTTTTTTTTGCAAGCTATTTGTCATTTTGTTGTGTTCGGTGCTGTGCTCGGGCTTTGACGCAGATTTATATGTGATTTATGTAAATAAATGCCTAATTATATCAAACCTGCAACACTGAAAACATGTTTTTTCCTCTCTTGTTGACTGTTGCTGCAAGAGTCCTCAGCAACTTATCACGAATTAGCAACTGAAAACGTGTCTCTTTGCCTGAGACACTAATTGAATTTGGATACCCTGGTTTATTTTCCAAAGGGAACAGGCCATATTTGTTTATCCTGCGAAGCAAAGCAACACGTAATTTGCTCTCTTTTACTTGCAGATATGATTATTAGATGGATTCGAGCTTGCGAGTGCCCGCAAAAGAAGGCAATGTTTGCGTTTAGCCGTTTCATTTGTATTGTACGTGCATCTTTCCCCTCTCACTTTGCACTGATTTTCACCTGCCAAATCATGCTTACTTCATCTGCAGTTTTGTCTTAATGCCAAACTCGGGGAGGGAAAGCGATGAGCTCATTGTTCTAACAGGTTTCTGCTTTTGCACGCAGAGTTTCAGCAGCAGCAGCAGCAGCAGCAGCAGTCACTATTGGACTTGAGTATTGCCTACGATGCACAAAAAGCGATTAGAAACCTGTGTTTTTCCCTCACAAGATTCCCAGGAGCCGCTGGTGGTTGTTTATGTTGGAATAGGTGCCGTTGAGCCATCCTCTGCTGAAGAGGGACCATGATTTGTCTCAGCCTGTTGTGCATTAGCCCTCTCATCGCCCACAGCGGGTGTTCAGTTTCAGTTGAGGCTAAGAACATTTCAACAATAAATAAATCTCTCCGATGCATAAACAGAGACAGACTACACCACTACTTTTTTTTTCGATCTTGCCCTGTTGCAAGCCCAATATTGTGCCTGAGTCAAAGGCAGCCTGGTCCCTTTTATTTTCCTCTGATCTGTGTCTAGCCTTGGAAAAGTTTTGCAGGCATTTTAAAAATGTATGTTCAGCTCAAGGGTTTACATTGTGTTGACTGAAACAGCAGAGGCAACTTTTGCTTATTCAGAATGTGCCTCTTGTTTTGTTTTTTGTTTTTTTGTGTGTGGCCGTTTTGGAGTAAACATCATGCACTCCCTGTTCCAGCCGGTCAGATGTTTAAGTGGAGGCAGTGTGGTGGGATCTTGTGATTTTCTTTAGTTTTCCCTCGTCCCTGCACTTCTCAGCTGCTGCAGTGATATCACAGGATGGGGAGGCCACTGTCTGATGGCTTGCGGTTTCCTACCGCAGTTGTACAGTGACTTAGCACTCTGTGCTGCTCAGAGGACATTGCAATGTGGTTTCAGGTTATTCTATTTGACATGTTACTGGTCTGCTGACAAGGAGAGGTGCTGCTGCCCTGCAGGAGATGTGAGATGCTCCTGTGGCTCAGTCTGTCTGATACTTAGCAGCATGTCTGCCTGTACTCCTACTTATACTATATATAGTGCATACAAATCTATATTCAACCCCTGTTTGTGGCGGTCTCCCACGCGCACCGACAATCAACTCCCTCTGATTTTTCCTCTGTTTTTTTATCACAACACCATTAGGAAAGTCACATTCTGCTGACGGGTGAGTTACAGTCATAAATGTGTGTGCGTGAGAGAGAAAGAGAGAGAGAGAGAGAGCAAAGTACCAGCAGTGCATTCATTTCCCCGTCCCCTCTGAAAATTGCTTGCTCTTCGTCCAGCTCTCATTTCCAGGCCCTGATAGGTCCGTCGCTCAGTTAGCATGGTTAATGGTGCATTTAGCCCAGTTTGTAATTTTATTTCCGATTTCCATTTCAGCACTTGCTTTTAGTTTGAAATGACAAGAGGTCCCGATGGCGGGGCCCCCGCGTGTGCAGATGGCATCTTCCTAATGGGTCCTCAGGGTAATGATGGTTGAAATAGGCTCCTAACCAGGGGCTGAGGACTGTGGCCCTTGGGGGACGTTCAGCAGGCCTATTTCCATTTTCATCACCAAGATAAAGTGCTCAGTATCGGAACATAGCTACATATAACACCCATACTCACACACACACATACAGTTATTTTGCAGTTTGGATTGGTCAGAAGAAAAAAAAAACAGAATTTCAGTGGGAAATATGAAGACGCGTTACTTTAAATCCCCCAGTGAACTTGAAGTCGCTGAATTGCTGCACTTACGCTCATTCCTCCCACCATTTCAAGCTCAGTAGAACTTGAGAGCGTTGGATAATATTTTTGGGGCTATTGTTGTGGCACCTCGACAACAGTGATTTGTCTGAAGTGTCTCAGAGCTCAAGCACATGGCGGCATTGTGCAACTGCCGATGTCTGAAGAATGGGCCGGTGCCGCGCCGTGCTTCAGGAAGCAACAGTTAATCTCAGCCCCTCATCCGCGACATATGGGACTTTGTTTGGCCCTGCACCTGAGAGAGGCACCGGGCTGTGGCACCTCATATTTCATTTTGATAATGGCCGGTTACCCGTGGCAACCGGGCAGCCATGAGAACCTGGTTTCTTGAAGTGGATAGTGAGGGAGAAAAAGGGAAGAGGGCGGGTTGTGAGGATGTGAGCTCCAAGGCTGCGTCCCTCCACTCCCCCCCACCAACCCTTTCCCGGCTGGTTGTGTGGTGTCCAGTGAAGGGTGTGGGACCCCTGGGGAGTGAATTATTACCTGTCAGCCCCGCAGGCTCCCCGTCATCCATAATCCAGGGCTGACACAGCACAGGCTGGTCCAGGCTATCTGCTGAGACCACCGGGCCTTGGCCTCCAGGTCCGGCCTCGTTTGGCCACAGCTGGCCAGAAATCACATTAACATGTTGCATCAAGCGTTACAAATGCACAGGTTAAGAATAGCAGGCAGACCTGCCTCGTGCCTTCTGCAGCGTGGCTGAAGTGGGTCCTCCATCACTGTCCGACCTGGATGTGGCTTTTTTTTCCACTAGTTTTCATCCGCTCTTCCAACTGAGCAGAAATAACTTCTTTAATGTGCTTCGAGGAAAAGTTTTCCCTCATCTTTTTGCTGATTCAGTGCACAGTATCTCCCAGGTATATTGGCCTGAATTATATTTAAAGTTAATTTACAGATTGCCTATGGCACAGACATAATGTATACTGGCAATTTGGTTACATCTGTTTCCCTGTTATTATTATTGCAGCCTCCTGGAAGTAAAGGTGAATACAGTGGATGTTTTCAGTGCTGACAACCTTTTCTCCCCCTGGTCCAATCATCAGCTATTAGATTCAAATCCTTGGCAGGCTTGTAATTACTTTTGATTCCAAAAGCAGGCGTGCAGTGGCTTCCCTCCTGTGGTCCTGGTGTGGTTGGTGCAGGGCTGGAAATTATAGCCAAGCTGATGAGTGTGTAAATTTTGGGAGGAAAAGCTTTGAGTTCAGTGAAAGGCTAGAGGGAAGGAGAGGGAGAAGAAGAAAAAGATGACGGGAGGCGGCAGACCACAAACCTGGACAAGTGACAGGCCTCAGTCCGTCCATCCAGACTGGCTGTCTTCCTGTGGTTTTGTCGAGCCGTTCTTCAGAAACGTTAACCCCTTGTCGAACATGGGCTCGGGCCCCGCTTGCCAACCCGCCACGGCCACAAGCAGCGCAGCAGGAACACTGGATGACTGTCTGGTTACGCTTCATGAGGCACAGTGGATGGAGTCCAGCAATTACAGGGAAAAAATATAACCTGTAGCTTGCAATGTCAGCAAATTGCCTCAAATTTATGATTTTAGACCGGAGAGAATCTCATGAAAGAATCTTTGTTAAGAAACCTCAGTTGTTTTCAAGACTTTAATTCTCCTTTGTTTCATTTCTATGTAAAGTCATGCACCAAGGTTTCTCTGTTTTGTTTTGTGGTTTTGTTACAAAACAATTTCTGAATTCTGGAGTAATAATACTTGTAGATGCATGCTTTTTGTCTCCCTCACTCCTGTATTAGTTGCCCTTTAGATGAGGGAGAGAGTAGATATTCTGTCTATAGTATCATAGAGAGACACACACACACACTCTCTTTGCCTTGTGTAACAAGGAGGCTGAGCGTGCTACCCACAGGGCAGCTTGGAACCAGCAAGCACAACAAAGAGGATCTCTTGAAAGGGAAGAAAATGAATCATCCAAAAATGAATCCTTGTCATTTTTCATGCATATTTCATGTGAAGAAGTAGCTAATGCGGCTTCATATGTGCATGGATTTTCATCGTTTTAAGGGATTATTAGCTGATGACTAAGCGCAAAGATCCTCCAAAACTCCCATTCAGCTGCGTCACCCACAATCCCCAGAATCCTGTTTATTTTAAAAACCTTAGCGCTCAGTGGCATAATATTAACTCCCAAAAGATTAAGATAATACAGACATCACAGCACTTTTGCTCTCGCCATCACGGAGAGTACAGGAACATGACTTCCCCTCTAAATCCACTTCGATTCTCTTCGCTCCCGTGTTTAATGGGTGGAAGCGGCTGAAATAAGGAAACAAGTGTCTCTGTAAATAGCCCCTGGCCATACATACCAGTTATTGATCGTTGAACTCGTAGTTGGTTGGGCTGAGGGGGGTAGGGGTGGCAAAAGTGCATTGGGTTGTTGCTCCAAATGATCTCTTAATCACTTCATAATGAGGGCAGACCTCCCGCATCATTGATTAGCCAGCCAGGCTGAAAGTGGAGCAAATCACCCCCCTGACTTCCCAGTCTCCTGTCCTTCTTGCTGGTATTAGAGAAATTAGACTCTAAAGTGAAAGTTTAAGACTCTTCATAAACACCACGAGACACAATAAATTAGAGAGATTTTGGCACGTCGTTCACGCCCTCAACTGCAATAAAAAGGGAATTTACTGAAACTGTCCGCATTGATCTTCTCACCGGCCTGATTTAAGCCCTGTGTGCATGTTTGGTAAATTAATTTTAATAAATGTATTTTAACCAGCCTGTCCTGGTGGGGGGGCTGCTGGCACAGATGAGGAATCTCTGATACAGAAAAAATAGAGCTGCTGTGTTGGTTGTGTGAGGTCACTTTGGCTTCAGTAAAAACATGATACAGAACAGCATGAAGCTAAACATATATGCTGTCAGGAAAATAGTCGTTGCTTTGGGAGGGAACACAAGCAATTTGTTCTATCACCTGAAACACAACCATGTCAAACACTACAAGTGACAAACACGTGACCAAGAAAAAGGCAGAAAAACACACGCTGGAGCAAAGCAGCAGTCTTTACAGAAGCTTTGATGGAACACATGCCATAAAAGTGTTCTTTTAAATCCATTTAAACTCTTAAGGTATTCTCATAGGCACACACAAAGCTTATTTTTGTGTTTTTTACTTTGATTTTCTATTTTAGCAAATAAATACCCCCCACCCTCCTAGATAAATACTACTCAGTCATAATCCATGATCAGTACAGACAATTAATATGGGCTTATTATCGCCGGGCCCTAATCACTGTGTCGAAGCTATTTATTATTTGTTTTGAGTAATTAATTTGGTATTTGTTTTCTTTAGATAATGTTGTCTTTTGCTTACTGTATTTTGTATTATAAGACTTAGGCAGTGGTATAGGCATCTCATGTTTATGTAGGTATAGGTTGTTTTTTTATTATTATTTTTAAATTTATTTTTATTTTTCTTTAGCGGTGGTGATTGCTTTGTGCTGTATTCACTTGCTTGTCAAGGATAGGCTAAGAGAGCAAAGAAAAAGTGAATTGACAACAGACTCATCTTCTCACCAGTTGCATTTTGATTTAAAGTTTGTTTGATTTTAACTATAACAAATGGAGGGCTGCAACTAATGATTATTTTTATTATCAATTAATCTGGCGATTATACGATACAGTATGATACGATATACTTTATTGTCCCCGTGAGGAAATTTGTCTTGGACTCACATGCTGCGCACCAACGTGCCTCCACAGACTCCACAGATTATTTTCTCAATTACTCGATTAGTTATTTGGTCTATAAACTGTCAGAACGGTAAAAAATGTTGTTCAGCGTTTCCTAAAACCGTCCATGACGTCCTCACATGTCTTGTTTGGTCCACAATCCAAAGAAATTCAGTTTACTGTCATAAAGGAGTACAGAAACAGTGAATGATAGGGCTGTCGCAATTCTCCAAATCCACGATTTGATGACTTTCGATTTCATGGTAAAAATTTAAACTTTTTTAAAATTTTGCACTGATAGCGTTGGCATTGTTAACTTTTGAGTTTTTTCTCTTAAAAAAATACTCAAACTGATAAATTGATTATCAAAATAGTTGCTGATTAATTTAATTATTGATAAATTGTTGCAGCTTTCAACAATTTTAACACTATAGTTTTTGTATGAATGTTGTGGGCAGTGTTGCAAATCAGTTATGTTGGATTTACAAGACTTTGGCATCAATGTGATTAGAGCTGCAACTAACAATTATTTTCATAGTTGATTAATTGGTTGATTATTTTCTTGATTAATAGCTGTCTGCCTATAAAATGTCAGAAGACCGGTGAAGAAAGTTGATCAATGTTTCCCAAAACCAAAGGTGACATCCTCAAAATGCCCTTTTCCCCCCACAATTCAAAAATAATATTCACTATCAAAAAATATTTACTATCAAAAAGATGTAAAGAAACCAGAAAACATTCATATTTAAGAAGCTTGAATTAGAGAATTTTGACTTTTTTCTCAAAAAATTACCCAAACAAATAATCAATTATCAAACTAGTTGGAGAATAATTTAATAATTGATTAAATGTTGCAGCTCTAAATGTGATTTCCTTGTTTTTTTCCTAGTATTTGTTTTCTATCTATCTGACTTGTATCTACATTTAAGAATTGCATTTCCACAAAACACATAACTGCTTTATCACAATATATTTTGGTAATACTTTGGTAACTGTTATAACTATTGCCCACCTCTACCACAACATCACCTTCTTTCATCTTCATCTTCAAGTGTGGGTTTTCTGTGCTTCGTTTCCCAGAGATTGGCTCTCAATCAAGCGGTGTGGGTGGCACCGTAACGTCCTTCTCCTTGGATTTTCAATTTGTGAAGTTTTCGTTTCTGTTAGTGGAGTGATTTTCTTTGCCTGTTCAGCCATGGTGGCTATCACAGCTTGTACTAACAGTCCAGTTACTCTCCTATTTCCTCCAAACAAACGGCTGTTGTTGCTGCAGGAAATGTAACCATCCATCTTTGTGCCAGAGGTTATTTCCCTGGAAAGACCTACCAGACACCCAGAGCCTCTCACCACCTCTCTCTCTGATTTGGTGCATGCTCTTACAAAGAACGTTAGGCACATCAGACATTTGTCTTGTTTTCAACACAATAAGTTGTTACTGACACATGTCGCCTGGAATCGGAGCATGTCTCGTCCCACAGATCTGTTGAAAAATATCCTGTTTTTAATGGGATCCGTTGTCCTGACGTGACAGTTTGCCTGCATATCATGAATAAAAACAACACATGTCCTTCCTTCGGTGACACAGATTGGAATCTCACAAGTGATGAAACTGCGAGAAAAGGCGGATGAGCCAGACATGAGAGAAAAACAGGTTGGCCTCCTTTAATTTGGCTGATGATGCCTCTGAATCTGCTGTCAGCCGTGTCTATTTTGGCACAACTCTGTTTTTAGACTGTTGGTTAGTCTGTTGTTTCAACGCGAGTGAGTTGGACAAACTTCTCTGCCAGACTGTTTTAATTTAGGTTTGATTTAGGAGTCAGCTGCATGCCTAAGCTCCCGCTTTGTGCAATTTTAAGATAAGAAAAGTTGTTTTTTTTATGTAGTTTTAATGCAGGTAATCTTGTGAGGGCTGTCTGTTAAGAGAGTCAGAGTTGTGAGTGTGAATGAACAGCAGTCAAGTTGTGACACTGAATGATATGCTGAAGTTTAGAGTAGAATTAAAGCTCTAAGTAGTGATTATTTTCATTATTAATTGATCAATCTGCAACTTTGTTTAGTGGATGAAATGTCAAAAATGATGAAAAATGTCTGTCACAAGTTTGTAGAGCCCAGAGTGCTGTCTGATTTACTAAATGACTTGTTTTAATAAACCTGAAGCTGAAAAGACTAGTCAATTTAATTGATTAGTTGATCTGCAGGAAATTAATAGCTATTTAAAACATCACCTTAGGCTTTAGGAAACTGCGGTTGGCATTTTTCATCACTTTCTGACGTTGTGTAGACCAACTGATTAGTCCAGTGAACTCTAAATTAATCATTAGTTTGGTGCTGCCTTATTTTTATGATTAATCCAGGCTTCAACAATAAGGATTGTCACGTTGAGCTAGTAAATCTTGTAACTCACTCGACAATTGAATTTTTCATGCAGAAATGACAGAAAATGCTGTTTTCAGTCTCTCAAATATGGAGAGTTTATTATCTCATTACACTGAATATCTTTGGGTTTTTTGTACTGACAAAACAAGATGTTTCGATACATCACCTTGGGCTTTGAGAAACTGGAATTTTTCACTATTTTCTGACATTTTATAGACCTTGCAGCTCTAGATTAAACATGACAGTTAACTTTAGCTTTTGTTATTTGGTAACTGCTGATAAATAAAACAGGGCAAGTAAAATTTTACTTTAGGCAAGTAGATTCTGAGTAGAAAACCCCATTAATGTTGAACCCTGCTATTGATTAATTATTTAGTCAATAAAATTTCCAAAAATTGTGAAAAATACTGCTCACAATTTCCCACAGCCCAAATTGGCATCTTCACTTTGCTTCTTTTGTCCAACCAACAGTCTAAAACGCAAAGACTCTTCATTTACTGTCATAAATAACAAAGAAAACCACCGAATCCTAATATTTAGGAAACTGGAACCAGTAAAAATGTGACTTTTTTGCTTGAAAAATTACTGAAATGATGATTTGATTATCAAAATAGTAGCAGCAGCTCTGCATTAGTTGCAGCCCCAGCTTGACCTCAACTATGTACAATTTACAGCAAAAATATAAAAAAAAACAAAGTTTGGCAGTGATGATTGATTATTTGATTAAGTGATTGAGGACTAATCGGGATATTTTTTTCTGATTGTGTCCTTGTCGAGTGAAAACCGGGACAAATGCGATGGACTGAACACATCCTGAGTCCTGTTAAGAAGTGTTGTTGTTGGAAAAGAAGTCTCCATCCCTGAGGCTGCCGAGCAGATCTACAGAACAGCGGGTGATGCACAGTAATGTGGCATAAGAGTTTTTTTGGCAGAGTGAGACTGAGGGACTGAATATCTGATCAGATTTTTTTTTTTTTTAGGTTTCTCTTTTGATAATCCGTTGCACAGCAATTGTCTGGCTTGTCACATCTTGGCTAAAGCAATTAGGCTGACTGCAGGAGGGAGGAGGGGGCTGCTGCTTAGATACTATAGAAGTAATTCTGAGTTATGATCATGTCTCATTGTTGCCTATTGCAGTTTTTCGAAATGAGAATTTTTATGGTCCTGAAACGTGAAATGAAGCAGGAAATTAAAAACCTAAGATAAGCCCTTTTTTTCTGTCCTCTTCATCCAAAGTTGCTGCCTTCACACAGTAATGCCCTATCATATCCCATTCCTGCTCTGCACGCGCTCAGAAGGTGACAGGTATTCACATATTTAATTTATTTAAGTGTTCAGAAAAAGTATGCAATGTTTTTTTTTTTCCAGAGTTAGCACACGTCTTTTCAGCAGGAAATGGGCTCTCTTCTCAGTGGTGTAATTTGACATGCGTACCTTCAATGGGGGACCTAACTGCATCTAATTTCCAAACTTTCCAAAAATAGCAGAGCTGTTTGACCTTGTTCTTTGAAAAGTTGGCCAAGTCCCCGTCGCACCTCCCGCACTGTGCCCACTTTGAATGGACAGCATGAAGCTAAACTTTAAAAAAAACCCACCTAATTTTAGGTCAAAAGGTTCATTGATGGTTTATAAAACTCAGATTGGATTCCCAACTCGCCTTCTCCCTTAGGCTCTTTATCCGATTTCTTATGCATGCACCCTGTGCTCTGCTGATAGGAATTGTGGCTGATTTTCCACAAACAACACTCTGCGTACCCTTGTGCTTAAATCTGGAATGTGTTAAATTTAGAACACGCAGTGCTTCTTTTAAGATTTAACTCTGAATCCCTGCGCCTGAATGTGTATGAAGTGTTTTACCTGCGTGCAAGCATCAGGGGGGTGGCTGCTGGCTGTTTATAATCTATACTTCAGCTCTCACGCTATTATTTGTGTATATTTTAGTGGTCACCATATGTGCAGTGGATATTTGGCTTGGACATGGTGTAAGATAAGTCTGCTCGCCCACACTTAGCTTGGTCATTTTCCTCCGTTTCTCAGAACTCCGGGCTCGTTTCCATCGAATCGAGGCTATTTTTAAACTGGTCTTTGGGGGGGGGTTGGGGGGGGGGGGGGGGTTTA
>JAJHUR010089013.1:0-15584 GCA_027495735.1 Lutjanus campechanus | reverse complement strand
ATTGGGATTAATAAAGCTTTCTAATCTAAAAGATAAAAGTTCTCAGAAAAATAAACACTCAAGTAAAGTACAGATACCTGAAAAATCTACTTAAGTACAGGAATTAAGTATTTGTATTAGTTACTTCCCTCCTTTGCTACCAAGTAAAACACATGATCCTCTGAACACAGCCCATTACCAAAACAATGTTGTGTTTGTCTTCATCTACCTTGAGGACACACTCCCAGTGCCCACTGCTGTTATACCTGGGGGTATATTTCAGTGGAAACACATTGTTGAATGTTTTATTAGTCTGTTGATCAGGCTATTAAGGCGTTGCACAGCACATTGGGGAGCTTCCAATATAGTCCACCCACACAGAGACTATTGTGTCCTCTGTGGAACTTCTTCACAGGAACCTTTCTCTCGAGCCCCAAGTAAACAAAGCACCGTCAACATGTAGCTGCCAGAATCATCCCAGAAGTCCTTGCTCCACATAGACTTCCAGTGAAATTAACAGTAATGCTTTCTTTCTTCTCTCGCTCCCGGCCATGTGGATAAAAGATGACACATTCACGCCACACTCAGCAGACAGTGAGCTCACTCGCTTCGAGACTTGGCAATCCCCTCCGCACTTTCATTGGACAGGAAATAAAATATACCTTCTCAACTCCTCACCCTTCCCTCAACCTCATCAGGAAACATTTCCTCCCATGTGGTCATTTTTTCTGTGTCCCCGTTTCACTTCTCTTCACATGTGGGGATGCAGGGCCGTGATTTTTGCCCCTTTCTACGTCCCTCCTGAACTTGTGGGGGTGAGTAGGGTGCGCAGTAGGTGGTCACCATTAAACCTCAGTCTTGATCTTTTGAATCAGCAATCTCTAGATCTTTCAGGACGTTGTAGCACCAGATTGTCCCTTTATGCTGACCCACTGCAGCACTGTGTGTGGTCAGCATGTGGTGCATGTAAGATCAACATGTGGTCAATTGAGAACACAGGAGAATAAAGGAAGTGGCTCCAAAGAGTTTTCATTGTCCTAACATACTTTAATATCCCTGTGTGGACACTATTACCTCTGTGGACAACACGCTATCTGCAGCCATTTAAATATACATACTGTACTTGATGAGCTTTTTAGGACTCTCAAAGTATGTTTAAAGCAATAAGAAATATGTGTTCTGAGTTTGTCACACCACAGAAGCATGTTATTAACCAGCCAGTCAAATTTGAATGATACAAAATGCTAGCAATATAAAATAAGTCTCAAAATCATGAAAAAATTGCAATTTTCTCTGCTCTGAAATGCTGGGGGCATGTCCACTCTACTGTCTCACTGTCAAACACCTCACCCAACAATGACCTGAAACATAGACACTCCATCTAGCAGCTTTATTGGACATATCTAGACACATTTGAGCCACCAGAGCCAGAGGATGGTGACAGATGGTATCTTTTTCTTCTGTGCCAGGTTGTTAGAGACTGCTGGACTGAGGGTGTTGCAGAAGTACGTTCATAACTGTCTGTTAGGGAAGGTGAGAGGAGGGGAGGCAGTGTCGATTGTGTATCAGTTTGTGTCTTAGATAGTTTAAACAAGAGTTTAATGGTCTCACTCTACAATTCAGTACTACATAGTTCTCAGTCTTTCCAGTCTTTTGTTCTCAGCAACTATTTTCTAACATGTTTAATAACATGTTTGCTTCCTTTCCACAGACTTTAAGTTTTGTAAGTTTCAAATTACCATAAAATATTTAAGATTAATTCATAAAAAAAACAATCAGAACTATTGAATTAAAGCCATGTGATGATGTTATTGCCCATTCATTCATCCCCAGCACTTAAGAGCAGAGAAAACTGCTCACTTTTTCATGATTTTGAGATCTTATTTTATATACTTAGCAATTTTTTTAATCATTCAAATTTGTCTGGGTGGTTAATGACACGTTTCTGTGGTGTGACAAACTCACATTTATTCTTGCTTTACAAGACCTGTAAAAATGTTGAACTTATTTATTTTTAATGAACTCTCACTGCCCACTGGTTGGGTAGTACTTTCACAGCCCAGCAATGATTTATCTCTGGTTTAAAGAAATACAAACAAGCTATACTGTGTTTTTTTTCCTAATAGCAGAATAATAATGTGTGAAGCCAGATCTTTCTCCAGTTTGGACACAGCGCTGTCTGGCCATGCAAGACTAAAGAGGTGCTGATTCAACTTTATGATCGTTTTGGTGGGTGTCATTTGTGGTGCTGTTTAACTGTGCGTCACACTGACAGACGGTTCTATTATTTCACTAACTGTCATTGATATAAATGATGTGGACAAAATAATAGAAACACCGGTCAATATAATGCAGTGCAGTCCAGCTGCACCACAACTTACATCCTCCCAAATGATCATAAAGTTGAATCTCTTTAAAGCAGTGTCAATAACAATTGATCATTATAACTTTCATCAGGGAAGGACTCACTGCGGGCTGTTGGAATTTGACAGCCTTACTGTACGGGCCCCTTTTCAAGGATTGACCTGTTGAGTGTTGGTTGTTGTGCAGAATAGCTGTCAGCGGGGAGACTGTAAAACAGATTCCTCAACACGGACACTCTATCCTTAACTTTGACCCCGTATTCAATCCTATTAGGTATGTGATACCTTGTCAACTTAAAGGGGCTGCTTCATGTTACGGTAAGGGATCCCCGGGGGAGTAAACATGGATCTGTGCAGAGTGAAGGGAATTTGTGCTGAGGAAAGAGATGATGGCGGTGGGTTAAGATAGTGAATGATCTGTCATGAGCTCTCACGACCTTAACAGGCAGGTGTTGGCACATTTACGCCAACAACAAGTCAGGGTCAGAGCACCTTTTAAGAATGAATGACCTGGAATGTCGCTGATGATGTTTTCAAACGGTGAAACAGTACTTCATGTTCATATCGTAGATCGGTGACCATTCCACGGAGGGAAAAGAATCTTGGCCTTGAAGCTAATTCATGTCAAAATGTACTATATCATCAGTTCAGCCCATGTGTTCCACAACTGCAACTCCAAGAAAGTTGGGATGTTGTGTAAAAAACTTTTTGATGTAGATTCAGTGTGTCCAATGTGTCTTGGCATTGTCTTGCTGAAATAAGCGGGTGCATCTCTTAAAAAGACGTCATCTGGATGGCAGCGTATGTTGCCCCAAAACATGTATGCAGAGGACTGATAGCCTCAGTACATGGGGCGCACGCTCTACCAACCGAGCTACAGGAGCTGTGGATTTTTAACGCAGTGCTGCCTGAGGGATTGAAGGTCTCGGACACTCGATGCAGTTTTTGGCCTTGCCCCTAACGTGCAGAGATTTCTCTGCACATAATCTGGATTTTTTAATGATATTAGTCATTGTTGATGGTGAAATCCCTACATTCCTGCAGCTTTGTGTTGAGAAATCTTGTTCTTAAACTGTTGAACTATTTCCCCATGCAGTATTTCACAAAGCGCTGAACTTCACCCCATGCGTGCTTGTAATCAACTGAACCTTTTGAGGATGCCCTTTTAATACCCAATCGTGATACTGTCACACGTCATTAATGAACCTGTTTACATGTAGAATGTTCCAAACACGTTTTTTTGAACATTCCACAACTTTTTTTTGTTGCTCTTGTCTAAACTTTTCAAAATGTGTTGCATGGATCAAATTCAGAATGAGGGTATATTAACAAGAAACAGTTAATTTTTATTAGTTTGAACATTTGTCTTGTCTTTGTCTTTGTACTGTATTCAATTGAATACAAGTCAGAAATGTAAGTTATTGCATTCTGTTTTTATTTATGTTTTACGAGAACAAATTTTTTAGAATTGGGGTTTTAATTAAAAGCTGATATTTAAAACCAAAATCATGTGTTCATGCTGGTATGTGCTCGGGCACAAACAAAAGAAAACAAAATGATCAGCACTCTTGTCAGTGAATGTCCGTTTCCTTTGTTTATTCTCTCCGAGGACCCCTTGAGTAACAGATCCTCCTCTAGTTAATAAAGCTTGTTTGTGCAGAGTGACTCATGCTCTATTTCTGTCTCCTCCTGGTCTCAACCTGACTTCTGCTGTTCCAGTGACCATCTGAAAAAATCAACCTCAGCTTTTGTAAAGCCTCCGCCATGTGTTTACTGTTCATCGCTTACACATGGTGTGGCTTTGATCTTCAAAACCAGCGGGAGCAAGAAAAAATCAAAAATCAAAGGAAACATATTTTTTTGTTGTTTGAATATGGAAAGCACCCCAGATGGAGAATAGAAATCCCTTTTTCTTTCCTTTTTTTTTGTGTCCACCATGTGTACAGATTGAAGGGCACTCAAAATACCCTCACACAGACCAAAGAATATCACAGCATTTTCAAAGTGTTCTCTCACCACTCCACTCTCTTTCTTCTCTCTTCCTCAGACTCCAATGAACCAGGCATCCACTCGTTCCCACTGTATTTTCACTGTGCACTTATGCAGGCGGGAGCCGGGCTCGGCCACTCTGCGGCGCTCCAAGCTCCACCTGGTGGACCTGGCTGGATCAGATAGAGTTAGCAAGACGGGCCTGGATGGGCAGCTGCTCACTGAGGCCAAGTACATCAACCTCTCCCTCCACTACCTGGAGCAGGTAGCACCTTTTAAAAGATATTTTATACATATTTAAAACAATGTATTACAAATAAATGAATATTCAAAATACATTTGTTATAAATAATTAAATCATTTTTGGCAAACAATATATTTTGATTGTTTGGTTCATCTACTGTATGTAGTTTGGCACAGAAAATTTAAGGGGATAGTTCGGATTATTTGGGTTGTATGAGGAAGATGTCTATAGTGAGTGTATTACCTACAGTAGATGGTGGTTGGCACACTTCCAGTTTGGAGAAGCATCAGCAGTACTGGTGTAGGAAGCCAAGCAGCAGCAACATGTATTTCAGACACCTAAAAACGTCAATATCAGTTTAAATGTATGCTATATTTAGAATATTTTCACTGCTTTACTTTGCCATCAGACAGCCTTTTCTCACAGGAAACTGCAGTTATATAACCCCAATATCGCTCTCTGCAAAGCTTAGAAAAACAAAAAAACAAAAAATCACTTTATCTCACAGAACACGGGACTTTCTGGTCTACCGTTGACTCAGTTGGTTAGTTTGTTTGTGCGATTGTGTGACATCAGTGTTTTAAATGATAGGTTCGGAACCATTGAAGTCACACAATAACACGAACGAACTAACCAATCAGCGTAGAGCCAGAAAAGCAAAATCAGTGTTCTGTGAGGTGAAATGACTGATTTCTTCTGTGGAGTCTGGTTGGTTTGGAGACTGTGCTATTTGGCTTATATAAATGGCGCTTTCACATCAAAAAAAGGCTGTTTGACAGCAAGGTAAAGCAGTGAAAATATTCTGAATATAGCACACATCTAAACTGATATTGATTTTCTTAGGTGGCAAAACTGCTTTGCTGCTGACCCTGTCCTCAGCAGTACATTGTTTAGCTTCCTACACTACTTTCCCCGCTGCTACCCCAAAACTGGGGGCGTGTCACTGACATCCCCTGCAGGTAACTGACTATCGATAAGTACCTCATCCAACCCCACTTCAAAAAAATCTGAACTATCCCTTTAATGCTTTCCACCAAGAGAAATTCATTCATTTGTTCAATCTACTCACAATTCATTTAATCAGACATTTGACTTTGATTAATGGCCTTCTTGCAGCTAGTGCATGAGCAGTAATGACCTGCAGTGTTGGAAAGAATAATTGCATTTTCTCCCAGACATTATGTTACAGTCAGGCATTTCATTTGCCTCCTCCATCTCTGTCCTCATTTACATATCAGCCCTTTTCACTGCTCTCTTTTTCAGGTGATCATAGCTTTGTCAGAGAAGAACCGCTCCCATATTCCTTACAGGAACTCCATGTTGACCTCCGTGCTGAGGGACAGCCTCGGGGGCAACTGCATGACTACAATGATCGCCACGATGGCAGTTGACAAGAGGAACCTTGATGTAAGGATGGGCCGCCTGTTGGGCCATGTGCAGGCAGGATATTTTGTTAGATTGCCAAAAAAGTGAAGCGAAACAAGGTTCAGGATTGAGATGATGTTATAAGCCCTTTGGCCTTTCTAGCTAGCTCTGACTAGTTCTGAGATTAGTGAATATAAAACATTTTTAATTCCAAAAAAGCATGCATACTTTTCCACTTTGCGTCAGTTACAGGCATCAAATTCAGAATAGGGGTATATTTACAAAAAAAGGACGTGCAAATCATTGTATTCTGTTTTTATTTGTGTTTTACACAACCTAACAAGTGCCATACAGTATATTCTGCTTCATAGAGAACAGTTAGGAGAAAAATTGTTCCCTCAGGCAGAAAAACAAACATTAAAACATTTTTTGAAAACCGTTTTCTGCAGGAGTCCATCTCTACGTGTCGTTTCGCTCAGCGCGTGGCTCTCATCAAGAACGAGGCGATACTGAACGAAGAGCTGGATCCTGCCCTGGTAAGACAGACAGGCACTCACAGCCTTTCACCAGTCACTACAAATACCACCGCTCAGCTGCACAATCACACCACAGAAGCAGTGACTTAATGTGCTGTTTCATTATGGCCAGACCCTCCTCAGAGCTTCCAGACCTTAAATTGATCAGGGAACGAGTTATAGTGAGAATCCAGCTTCTAAATGTAACTAAGTGTAACCCACCATGTGCTTAAGTGTCCTCTCAAGGTTTCCAGTACCAAATTAGTTTTTCCAGCGTCAGAAGCAGTTTTCCACCTTCAACACGTGGACGTCTGTCCGTCTTGTGTTATTTAGACTGCTCACAGGTCCTGTTTGCATTCTCTCTCTGCCTTGTTTACATGCCTCCAATTCTGTTATGGCATATTTTATCCCAATACCTTAGAGCGTCTTGAGAAATCATCCAGCTGGAGACTGCTGTGTATACATATGTCTTTACACACATACATGCAAGGAGGCACACATCGCACGCATGGAGCCACAGAGCAATTCCTGCCCAGATGTCGTAGATCTGAGGACATGGTGTGACATTTGTAAAATGAGAGCAGGCAGTCTGTTTACTTCAATTATATTTAGTATCTATATACTATGAATACATTCTTATAATAGTAAGTTAGAGAAGAGGCCACAGCAGGAGATGTAGAGCAGAGAAAGTTTTGGCGAGAATAAGTCCTTGGACTGTTGCAATATACAGTATGTGGTTACAGAGGCCACTCAACAATTCTATACTAGAGCATTAATCTCCAGAGGCAGTGGTTAACTGTGGCTTTAGAACAGCTAAGGGGCAGTTTTAGCCTAAAACCTCCTTAGCTGTTCTAAAATCACTGTCAGTCACAGCCTTTTGTGGCTTGTTGCTTTTATAAAAGTTACTACACATACCTGGCACGATTTTGGAAAGTAAACACACCACAACAAGAAATGCGATAATTTATTTAATTTTCCCTCCAAACAATGTTGTTCTTCAGCGACATTTGTCAGAAACGTTGCAAAGCTAAACACAGACACAACTAGAAGAAATCAGAGTGCAGATCCCCACCAGGCAAAAGGTGGTGAAGCACCTACTGCAATGTGACCACAACTGCCAGATGAGATCAGCAGAAAGTAAAGTTCTGTCAGTGTTGTCATAATTAGCATATTAAATCTTGAGTTAGGACCAAAGATGTATTTACTGAGGTCGCTAATAAAACAGAATAGAATAGTTCCTCAATATATCTGTGCTTGTGAAAGTAAGCTAGGTTGTTAGCTGCTATGAACCAGGCTAAGGACAATTAAAACAGCCTCAAAACTGGAGGCCTTCCAGGTATGGAGGCAATTCCTCATAGCTGCTAAGTAGCTAAGATAGCTTTTCATGGACCAGCTTTGTTGTCCAGAGTACAGTAAGACACTGTAGTAACGTTACAAATTTTTAAATTTCTTTTCTGTGGCAGCAAACACAACACACAGCCTTTCAGTAACTATTTTACTGCAATCTGAGCTGATCTACACACTTTATGGCTGACTGAAGTCAAGTAAGTGCCCCTCAGCAGCAACCAGAGGAAACACTGAAAACTCAGATATGACAGTATGGTCATTTGCTATGTTTCATATTAATTCATACTCCATAGGACAAATGTAATTGGTCTATCACCCAGCACTAGTGTGTGTGTGTGTGTGTGAGAGAGTGTGTGAGTGAATGTGCAGTCGTTGAATGACAGCATTACATACTGACTGTTCTGGCAGATAATAAAGGACCACACAGCCTGTTTAACTGTGCTGGCTTCATTTCCAACTCTTCAGTTTCTCTAAAGTCTACCCATTAACAAGTGTTAATACAGTAAAGGTGTTATTAACAGCTTAGTCGTTTAAGAGAGAAAAAAAAAATCACGTTGGTATTGGTATCGGAAGATACTCAAGAATACATTATCAGTATCGGTATCATGACATGAAAAAGTGGTATTGAGCTATCCCTGCATGTTATCATATATTATACAATGAGTAATAAGAAATAGCATGAAAGATTGCCAGTTCTGTTAGATTAGCCCTTGACAGTGGTTTCCCTGTTACTTTCTCCTTGTACAATACTTGTCACACCTTCCCCTATTGTAGTGTGGCAGGAAGCAGACCTGGTAGTTGTTGTAAAGGCCCCTCGGGGGATATACAGTACAGTAGTAAGTCATCACAGCTCTATCCGCTTCCTCCCCTCCCACCACGACCCGCCTCAGGATCAACTGCTACTGTATTACTGCTGCTGCTGAGACTTGGCTGGCCACTTGCAAACCCTACAGAGGTATTTTTAAGAGAGTCTGCGGCCGGCCCAGTAATTGTGACAGTGTCTGGCTGCTCCCAATCGGGTCCGGCACAGTTACAGCTCCAGGCAAACCCAAACTCCGTGGGCAAACTTCTTGTCTCCGTTTATGACTTTTTAGTGTGTTTCTCATTTTGTTCTTCGCTCCCGTCTCTCTGTCTCTCCCTCTATCTCTCTTCCTGTTTTACTGAGAGAAAAAAAAACAGTTAAGCCAGCGGTGCAGTTTGCAGATTAGGATGATGTCATTTATTGTGGTTTGGGGTGACACTCAGACTCCCGTTTTTTGGCCTGCCCCCGTCTGAAGGCACACTGTCTATTGGACGTGCCGGCTCTGGTAATTGATTTGAAACCTGGAGTTTGACTCTCACAATCTTGCAGTGAGTGTTTGGTACATCGTTCAGACCGCACGCTGTCTTAATGGTCCTATACTGTAGCCTACAGGCTACAGAATGCACTTCTTCACAGGCTGAACAGCAGGAAACCAGCCAGACCAGACAAAACATTTAACAAGTCTCTCATGGACTGGGAAAGAATGAGGTGTTGAAAGTGACCTGCGATCATAATGAAGTCAGCCACAGTGACCGCACCATATATGGTTGGCTCTGTTGGTTCCCCAACAGAGCACTAAGGTCAGTCTTAATCCTCCATTTAGACCAAGCTGATCCTGGTCTACAGTCAGAGGAGATTATCAACATTCATTGGACCTTCCAAGATGCTTCCTTCACCTGATTGTAGCATTTATTTCAAGTGTGAACCCAAGGAAAGAAGGACTTCTTAGTTTGAGTTCAGCTGAAATGCCATCCAGCTTCTTTCTGTAAATTTCAAAGACAGGGTCCAATGGTAAGGATTGCCCCATGGCTCCAGGCCAGTAAAAAGTTATGTCGGGCCAGGAAATCCAATCAGCCACTTGCACAATCAGGCCAGCGCTTGAATAATTTAAAAAAAACAGTTGATTAATTAAAAAAAATTCACCAGCCATTGTTCTGTGGGCGACATTGCTACGTCTGCTTTACTCTCTGAGACTTCAGTCTGCTCTGCGTGTGTCTGTCCTCAGCAAATGTGAGTAGAGGACGCTAAACAAAGAGGGACAGAGGCTGGCATGTTAATGTCCAAATGAAGTGGCAGTCAGTCCTGAACATAAAATAAAAAGCAATTTGTTACACATTACGTTACACATTTGTTACATCTTGGAGAAAAACATATAAATAGGTATAGAATGATGACTTGATATATACATTACAGATGAACTGTCAGGTTTTCTCAAGTACCCAGCAAAGTCAGATAAGTCACTTGAGATCCATGAAGCTGCTAACATTTGCTTATTGTGGCAGGTATGAAAAATTGTAATCTGAAAATCAATCAATAACTTAAGCTGTCACATGGAAACACTCAATTAAATTACAACTTTAAATCTGTACTACAAAGTACTTGAAGGGATAGTTCTGATTACACACATTCTGCACAGTAACACAAACAAACTAACAAATCGAGGCAGCTGCAGCAGACAGCAATGACTGTGTTCTGCAAGGTAAAATTACTGATTTCACCCATGGAGATTTGTTGGTTTTGATTGACTTTTATAGCAGCGGTTTCCCGTCGGAAAATGGTGCCTGATGGCAAAATAAAGCAAAGTAAAGCAGTGAAAATACTGTAAATACAGCGTACACTTAAACTGATAATGTTTTTTTAGGTGGCTACAAAAAGTTGTTGCTGCCAAAGCAGTACAGTGTTTAGCTTCCATGCTGGTACTCCTCTCTGGTTCTCCAAACTGGGACGCGCCAACCAGCATCTACTGTAGGTAATACACTGACTACCAATAAATGCCTCATACAAGCTCACATCTAATAATTTGAACTATCCCTTTAAGTAAACATACTTAGTTACATGCCACCACAAAAATCCTGTATGAAATTTGATGTGAAATTTCAGGGCCAGAAGCTTCTTCGGGCCAGTGGCAAAAAAACATTACTGTTGGACCCTGCATAGAGGGTCAAAAGAGTTGATCTTAATGTGTTGTTATGCAGCTAAGCAGAGGGTAATGGGAGGCTGGGCGACCCTCCTGAACCTGGACTCTCCCTTCACTTACAGACACACACACACACACACACACACACACACACACACACACACACACACACACACAACATCTCGGCTCTGATTAGTGCAGACCTGTGAGTCAAACAGAGGCCTGCTTAGAGCCCACCAGTGAGACGTGTTCGGGACGCTGGTGTGAAAATTCCTGCGGATGGCTGCTCTCCCTGGGTCCCTCATCCGTCTCATCCCAGAGGCTGGTGTTCGTTAGGACAAGAGGGAGTTTGTTAGTGTGGCGGTGCGGGGCAGCAGTGCTCTCTGCCTTAGTCTAAAATGCCTAAATGGTGCCATCCATGGAACACAGGCCATGTGTTATCATTTTGTTGTTGGGGGGGATAAAAGACCTTGCCCACGTTTAGGTGTAATGGGAAACTATGACTCCTCTCCCTTCATTAAAAGAGGCCCCTATAATAGCAGCATGTTTGTCAGCAGCATACTGCATAATACATATGCATTTGAGGTGTAACCTGTGGTTATACTGCAGCGCTCCCAGTTTACCGTGGGTGGTTTTCTGCACAGGATGGATAGCATGTATTCAAGAAGAAAATGTATAATTTAAAGTTAGGACTGTTTGTACAAGTCAGTTTAATGTTTCAAACTTAATTGTGTGACATGTTTGTCAGCACACACAGAGTAAAGCAGACATGCATTTAGTGTTGCTTTCTGACACGGGTGTCCGTAGGCTGGCATCACCAGTCACATGAGTCAGTTTTTATTCAGAGTGTATGTGGAAGCCTGCCTCGCTGCTGTGGTACCAGTGCGGGCTCGGCGCTCTGAAATAGACTGCACGATTCCGCTGACCAACAACTGGCGGTTTCAGGATGCAGCTGGGAGAATTACATCAGACCATGGGTTCCAAAAAAGAGATACAGGGAGTGGCTCTGGTGCGGGATGGTCAGCTATGATGTTCACTGTTAAAAAATATGATACGGGGTGGATTAGGGATGAGATTTTCTTTTAGCTAGGTGGCACCTACTCCAAAACCACACTGCAGGTCTGCTTCTCCTCAAGAGCATCTCAAGTTGACGATGTCTGACTTGGGTGACTGCTTTTGACTTTCCAGTGAGAGGACGTGTTTGCCAGGAGAGGCAGCTCCGCGCTTTGATGACTCAGTCTGACCTCTGACCTTGATTTTAGTTTTCTCTGAGCTCTAGCTCCCTCGCAGCTTTGTGTCAGGAGTGTCTCCGTGTGACTCTGGCACACAGACGCCACTTTCTGTTCTGTTTGCTCTCTGCCACTGAGACAGTTCCAGCCATTCAGTCTGCTGCAGTGTTTTGCGGTGCGGTCGAATTCAGCGGTGATTGTTAAGTGGGATTTATGCTGAAGAAAGAAGTGGGTCATGTGAGAAAAAGAACAATTGCCACTTGTTTTTTTAGGCGGTTTTGTGTGTTGTTTGGTGGTGTGATTTGTGCAGACTTTTTATTAGAACTGGTCTGGCTTCTTTTCACTAACTACACCATCCATTGATTTTGGTGTTGGCCTATTTTCCCGACCATTAACATGTAATTACACGTCTCTGTTTAGATGTAATGTAGAAAGGTTTATTCTCTGCTTGGAGTGATTCCCCCTTTTCAAGGGATTTGGCAAATGAATAAATGCCCAGTTAGCCTCTCGTAAAACTAGCTGCACAGATATGAAGCTGGAGGTTTTATTAGGTTAAAGGCTAACATCAGTGTTTTTCAACCCTAATTTCCCATGCTTTGCTTTTATGTCAAAGCTACTAATGGGGACAGCACTTTTGAACTTGGTATGAAGTATTTAGGGAGACTGCTGAAACCATCAGCCATGAAACCAGCTGCAGTGTAATCCTTATGGGCAATTGCGCAGGTCAGTGTACTGTATGTCCACAATGCTTGTTTTTGCCACAGACTCAGATTGTTATTTTAAGTGTCTGAAAACATTATGGTAAAGATCCCTACAGAGATACAGCCTTTTTGTTTGACTAGAAACAGCAGTTATATTACTCTTGTCAAAGCCACCAGACTCCAGTAATTTCATTATCATAATTTAAAGCTCACCAAAGCCATATTTGTGAGTCTTTTCACTGTTCCAACAAGCATCAACTCTTGTTTGAGTGAAATAAACTCTTAATTCCTTGAGATGTGAAAATATTCTGGCTGTACACACAGTTTTCCCCCACTCCTCTGATGTCAGGCCTTTTTTTCACTTCCTCTCCAATAGGACTGGGTGATGTATTGAGTATATTCAATGCAAGATATTCCATATACCATGTCATCATATTAAAGTTTTCAGTGTTTCCTCTGGTCACCTCTCAGGGGCAGTTACTTTACTTCAGTCAGCTATTGAGTGTGTAGATCAGCTCAGGTTACAGTATAATAGTTACTGCTATATGTTGTGTTTGCTGCCACAGAAAATAAATAACAAGCCCCTGTTCAAGTAGCATTACTACGGTATCTGACTGTACTCTTCACAGCAGAGTTAGTCTTTGAAAACCTGCTTGGCTAGTTAGCAGCTACGAGTGGTTAGCACCTCCAAAAAGTTTCTGGAAGTTACCTCCAGATACTTTTAGGATGTTTTAATTGTCTTTAGCGTGACTTGTAGCTGCTAACTTGCTAACTCACTTTCACAACAAACCCCTCTAGACTTTGTCACACACACAGGTTACCCACAAGCCCACCTTCCTTAAAGGAGAAGGCCTCGCCAATTACACACAGGTGCAGTTAGGCTGCAAGTGAGCTAATTAGAGGTGAAATAAGTATACCAGCCCACTGTGAAAAAAACTCCACTACAAGTAAAAGTTCTGCATTAAACCTTATTAAGGTAAAAAAAAAAAAAAATGTAAGTATTATAGCAAAATGTATTTAAAGTAGTCATTGTGCAATAAAATGATCCCTGTCAGTGTTTTACTAGCATGTGATCTTTTTAGATAAATATTCCTGCTGCGTTAATGTGTATGTTGCATTTTACTGCTGTATATTTTTGAGGCTAAGCTCATTTTAACAACTTTATAAACAGTTATTATATTCTTTATAATATCTATTATATTCTAAGGACATCATGTGTTTGCACTATTAGAGAATTTACAATACGTAAATAATATTGTATATAATATTTGGCTTTTATAAAGGTGTTTTCCTGTCAGCAAAGGCTGTCTGATGGCAATTTAAAATGGTGAAAATATAATGTACACCTAAACTGATATTGATTTTTTTTAGGTGGACCTTTTTTTAAGTTTATAAAATGTGTTCTGTTGATGACCCTGTCCACAGCAGTGCATTGAATAGCTTCCATGCTGGTACTCCTCTCTGGTTCTCCCAGTTTCAAACAGTGTTTGTGTCTAAATGGATATTGGGGACCCAATATCCATTTAGACACAAAACATGTGAAAGGGTCCAGGTTGAATGCGTTATGTGGCACATGTTACGTCTAATCATAGCACCTTAAGTTCAAGTTATGGCACACTGCTTGTAACTGCTCAGCATCAGAATAAGGGCACATGTCAAGTGGGCTCACCTCTAACCTCCTGCTCTTACTGTGGACCAGGGGATTTAAGATATAATCCCACTAAACGGGGCTGTTGCACGAAGAACAAAGAATTAAATATGAAAAGCGCTGTGAGTGATGTAGAGAACTTGAGTGCCTGCCTTCAGAAGTGTTCAAATAATAACATTACCATCAGCAAGTGACACGTTTGTTCAATGTATCAGTTTTCCTTTGTACAGTCAGTATCAGTCAGTCAATCCAATTTGTTCACATCTTATTGTCATTAAAACACACAGAAAAAACAACTGACCATTTGAAATAGTTCTATTCCATAAGAGGAGCTACTATTGTGAGAATAATAGCTACTGCTACGTATGGATTCACATATTCCACTTAATCTATGATCTGAAACCACTAATCCTTTAGGTGCTAGGTAGCTAGATGCCTGCTAATCCTTACCTAGACTGACATGAGGCCACTTAGACTGACCCCTCTGAGCATGGACCCTGTCAGCAAAGGAAAAAGAAAGAAACCACAGGCTAATATCTAAAGATTAAGGGGTATATGTCAACGAGCACAGGGCCTGAACACATTTTTTTTAGTGGATTTTTCTTTCACGCCTTAAACATTTTTTTGTCATTTATTCTGTTTAATGAAAGTGTCTCTCTTGGGTCCACCTATACTCAGTAGGTGAAAAGTGTATTACCTTGAGTACATAGATTAGGGAACATATTGCTGTCAGTATTAAAAAGTGGAATAATGCTTTAGCCTGTTAATAAAATCACCATCCTGGTCCTGTCACATGTTCTCTCCTCTGATCATGATTTTTGACATTAATAGACATGCCTGCTGTTAATGTTTTGCAAAGATTGCTATCTAAGTACATATTTAAGGAGCTATGTCTGGACTCAGTGAGATATTTTGCTTTTTTATATATACAGTAACCAGACCCGGACAGCGGTTACTAACGGCAACCAGCCTGTTGGCTCAGTGTGCAAGGGCCTTAACCAAACACGTGCGGACAGACAGCAGCAGAAGGTTTTATGTGTTCTTTATTTATTTTTTTTGTAGCTGTTCTAAACCGTAGCTGTTTAATGCTAGTTTATGTTTTGCTTCCTGCGTTTTCTCACTGGAGCATCCAGTTGTCTGGAATCACTTAAATTTGTCCTCAAAATGCATCAGTCAGATAAGCCGCAAGATCTTTTTCAGAGGGATTGTCTCATCAGTTGGCAGCAACGAAATAGCCTCTGTCTGCACGTGCTTGTGCTGGAGTG
>JAJHUR010089012.1:0-10410 GCA_027495735.1 Lutjanus campechanus | reverse complement strand
GTTCCAGGATGCAATGAGGGTGAGCTTGTGACGACCACCCAAGCCCATAGCTATTACTTTGTTGGCCAAAACATAGTGTTAGGTGAAAAAATCTTTGGGTGCTTTTCATTACCTTGAATTCTGCCTCCTTGCTCCTCTCTCCTCAGTCGACCCGGGAGTCATTTCTCCTCCGCCATGATGGAGGATCTTCCAATTGCTTAAATGCACCTGGAGGAGATGAGGAGCGAGGAGAGAGGAGGCTTCTGGAGGAGCTCAGAGCGAGGATACACCAGTGTATCCTACGCGGAAGTCTTGTATCAAAAGCAGTGATGCTGATTGGACAGTTTTGGCGACTTTCGTCCTGCATCATCAGGACACATGCAGGGAAATCAAACTCTGACTGACACAAGTTTAATGATTCTGATTATAAGTATGTGATTGTGCAGATGACAGTAATGCACGTAAATAAA
This sequence comes from Lutjanus campechanus, assembly GCA_027495735.1. NCBI lineage: Eukaryota > Metazoa > Chordata > Actinopteri > Lutjaniformes > Lutjanidae > Lutjanus > Lutjanus campechanus. Next base: position 9,961 of record JAJHUR010089012.1, on the reverse strand, counting down.
GTAAACAAACAGCACTTAACTGCAGCTGATATTAATTTAAAGATTTAAAAGGAACATTAAATGATGATCAAAATCAACATCAGAAAGAATGCTATTAATAATCAGCTATTTTAAACAGTTTACAGATCTAAATGAATGCTGTCAGGCGCTGAAGTTGTTCTTAAATAAGTCTTCCTGTGAACATTGGTACCAGTCAGTCTGACAGCTGATACAGCTGTTATCAACTTGTCATCAGTAACCGTTGTCGCTTCAGACAGACGTTAAAAGGAGCATTTCACAGCTTCTTCTCATCTGTCTTCATGTCTCTTCCTCGCATCCCTCACTCATGTCCTCGCTGGGTGGAGCTAAGACGCGAGGAGAGGAAGCGAGCGGAAGAGACGAGGAGGCGAATTTACCGAATGAAAAGCACCCCTAATCTAGCAGGCTCCTTGGCTACCCAGACGTGGAGACTAGAAATCCAAGCTGAAGTAGCCTGTAGTTCTTCCTCACATCCAGTGACATCACTGATTTTGAAGCAAAAGAACTCAGGAGTTTATTGTTTCAACTGACTACATTTACCATCAACACTGACTGTACAGCCACATGAAAAGTGGTGAATTTTCCCTTTAAAACATGGAATCAACCAGTGGGAAAGGTAGTTGTGATGTGATGTACTGATGGAAACCCTGGTAGTATGTTTTGTCTTTAAACACCCAATAAATAATCAACCAATATTGGCCCATCCAGCTATGTGGGTGTCTGTCAGCGTCAGTTTTTTTTGATGAAATTTACAAGAAAAACTAAATGAACATTTGAAGAGTCAAAACTGTTCTTTATTTTTGTTGTATTAGTTAGATTTGGTTCAGTCAGAGCTGAAGAATATTAAATCTTTGCTCATGATATCTTATCCTTTCTTATCCTTGGGTGTGGATAAATTACAGGTTATACGAACTTCTTTTAAAAAACTATCACTATTAACTGAAAAGAAAAAAATCCATATTGTGCATCCCTAGTAATTTTAGACCCTTTAGCAGCACTTTCATCCTGGATTTTTCCCCCAATTTAATGTCTCCCTCTAAGTTCTGCCACTTCTCTTGTTTTCTCTTTCTCCTGTGCTTTCCATTTCACTGCTCGGTCACGCTCACTCCATGCACTAACTGAACTTTGCGCTGATGTGAATGTGCGCGTGACCAATTGTGTGTGATGGCAGACAGAGATCATACCATCAGGTTAAAAGCAGGCAGACAGTCTGCAGATCTGAGAGCCTGAAGCTGCCCTGTGTTGTTTTCTCTTTGATTTACCCATCTCATTAGGCATTTTTAACGCTGGCCTGACACCGCAGGTGCCATTGATGGTTCAGACCTTCATCTATTGTCATGAGATTTGGGTCGTGACCAAAGGAATGAGATCATCGATACAAGCGAGTTACTCTGCAGGGTTAAAGGGCTCACGCTCAAAGACGGAGCTCAGACATCCAGATGGAAAAGAGCCACTGCTCATTTACCCTGAAAGGAGCCAATTGAGGTGGTTTGTACATCTCATCAGGGTGACTTCAGGCCCTTTCCTTTTTAGGTTTTCCGGACACATCCAACTGATAGGAGACCTGGCAGTTGACCCAGAGCCTGCTGGAGAGGTTATGTATCTCATCTGACCTGGGAATGCCTCCAGATCCCCCAGAGGAGCTGGAAAACGTTGCTGGGCAGAGGGACACCTGAAATACCTTGCTCTGCTTACTGCCACCAGAATCTGGCCCAGGATAAGCAGCAGAAAATGTGTGAACGGAGCCCAGAAAGTAATCAATTGCTGTTAGAGTCAGTGGAATATTTCACTTGATGGGTCAGGGTTTCTTAAAAACACAGACAGTTGCTGGTTTCTGGAAAAGGAAGTCTTTACGAGATGGGACCCCAAACACACCACAGATTAACATCCACAGACTAATATGACTAAAAGAGGGAACTGTTCTTTCAAATGTATCATTGTTTTGTTTTTTTCTTGAAAGGTACTGTACAGTTTTAACTCTTCAGACCTCTAAAACTTAAAGGACCATATTGTAGGATTTACTGCCATCTAGTGGTGAGCTTGCAGACTGCAAATACCTCATCTATCCCTCCCCTTCCGGGTGTGGAAGAACCGACAGTGGCCGCAAAAGTCTAGAGCCATGTTTGTTTTGTATGTTCTGGGCTACTGTAGAAACATAGTGGTGCAACATGGCAGACACCGTGAAAGAGGAACCGCCCCCTTTAGACACAGAAGGTGCACTCTAAGGTACCCTTATAAAATCATGCCCTTATAGCTCAGTTGGTAGAGCGTGCGCCCCCATATACTGAGGCTGTTGGTCCTTTGCAGCGGCTGCCAGTTCTATTCCCTCCTGCAGCCCATTTGCTGCGTCTTCCCCTCTTTCTCTCTACCTCCTTTCCTGTCATATCTTCAGCTGTCCTTATCCAAATAAAGGCAAAAGCCCCAAAAAATTAACTTTCAAATAAATAAATAAAATCATACTAAACATGCATGGATATTACGATCTATTTCTACCATATTCTGCCACTGAATCTCAATAAATCTTACACTGGACCTGTAATTAATTACTGGCATAAAAAGTACACTGAAAAAAATATTTCAACTAAACACTTACAGGAGGGGTTTTCAAACTTTTTCTGCCCAAGGCACAGTAAAGGGCAAGTCGAAATCTGAAGGCACACCTGCGTTCATATCCATGCAAAAAATAGCCTCTATAAGCAACCTAACAAATGGAGGCAACAGGTACCAGCCAATCAGAGGCAGAGTCCCTGAAGTGTGTGTGAGAAAAAAAGATAAGGTGTCAATCCATCAGTTTGATGTGTCGCACTCCTAATAATCCCTACACATCCTCATACCTAAATGACAGAATAGGTTGATTGTCAGTTACCCCCCAGGTTGTGAAATGGTCACAGTTTGTTTAGGTTTAGGCAACAAAATGACTTGGTAAGGAAAAGATTGTGGTTGGGGTTAAAGTGACTGTAGTTATTTTACATATGTCACATGACGGAAGTGACTTCACGTCACATGGAAGTGAACTCCACATTTACTTTTCATTTCACACATTAATCCACCCCCACCTCTCCAAATACAGACTTTCTCGCTCCTTATACTCCACCAGCGGGCATCACCTAACAATAAATGGGCATCCATCCATCCATCTTCTTCCGCTTATCCGGGACCGGGTCGCGGGGGCAGCAGTCTGAGCAGGGATACCCAGACTTCTCTCTCCCCAGACACTTCCTCCAGCTCTTCCGGGGGGAATCCCAAGGTGTTCCCAGGCCAGCCGAGTGACATAGTCCCTCCAGCGTGTCCTGGGTCTTCCCCGGGGCCTCTTCCCGGTGGGGCATGCCCGGAACACCTTCCCAGGAAGGCGTCCAGGAGGCATCCGGTATAGATGCCCGAGCCACCTCAGCTGGCTCCTCTCGATGTGGAGGAGCAGCGGCTCTACTCTGAGCTCCTCCCGGGTGACAGAACTCCTCACCCTATCTCTAAGGGAGCTCCCCGCCACCCTGCGGAGGAAACTCATTTCGGCCGCTTGTATCCAAAAATGGGCATATTGATCAGAAAAAGTTGCTTGTACTTGCGACCAACACACAGGTTTTTCTGGTGAGGACAAGCTGAATATTTCTATATATTTATATTCACTGCTGACAGAAAGTTTTAAAGAAATTGTTTTTTAGGGTATAGAATTTGCCTCTGTATTGGAGAATGAGCACATACAAAGCACTGATAAAGTACAGTAAAAATTAATTCATAACTTTTTTGTAAAGTTATATGTTGCAATAATAATTTATGATTGTCACAAAACCCCACAGCACACCTAAACTTGCCTCAGAGCACACCAGTGTGCCTCGGCACGCCGTTTGGGAGCCATCAGCTTACAGTAAACGTTGTCTGTTGCGAATGGAATGAATGTGGGGATTTGACTGGACTGACGTTAGATTCCCAGCCTGAATCATTAACCCAGTCCGTTCCTGGCTTGGAACGCAGATCGACTGGTAAATCGAAAGCTTTGCCTTCCGGCTCAGCTCCCTCCTCACCACAGCGGTCCGGTACAACAGCCGCCTGTCAATCTCACGCTCTATTTTACCCTCACTTGTGAACAAAACCCTGAGACACTTGAACTCTCTCACTTGCAGGAGCTCACTCCCAGCCCGGAGGGAGCGATCTACTATTTTCAGACAGAAAACCATGATCTCAGACTTGGAGGAGGTATTAAATATTGGAAACCTATAAAGTTATTTCTCACATCTACCCGCATTACAAGATAGTGCACAACTTCATAAAGCCTTTTAAAGATGCTGAAGATTTCAGCTCACCCATTTAATGGTTTTGATGATAGCTGGTTCAATCAGACTGTGAGATGTAACAGCTGTAATGGAGATGATTATCTTTTTTGTAGTATACTTTATCTTCCCAGATGCCAAAATCCTGTCCCATTCTGCTAAGTATTTGAAGATTTGCTCTACACTGACGTCTTTATAGTGCCTTTAACTTTTTAGCACAACCATGACATGTTGTTGTAAGCTTCCCAACTACTTAAAGTGTTTCTGTTAATCAAAAGAATCTGCTTTGGCATTTTTAAATCATCTACCGTACACGTGAACACTGGAAATGAGCAGTTTCAGTGAAAATAACAGAAACAAATATGCAAAGTTGGGATAACTTTGTGCAGAATGGTGAGGGACAGTAAAAGACGAAGTAAGACAGACCGATGCCTCAAAAGTAAAAGATTACTCCAAGATTTTTAGCAGTGCGCTTAATATTTTCATTCAGTGACCAAAGTTTACTGCAAAGCAGGCTGGTGGAATGACTTCAGATTTGTTGTCATTCAGTTTCAAAAAGTTTTGGGAAATCCAACATTTGATATCACCGAGGCAAGCAAGGAGACTGTCTAAACTATACTGGAGTTACTGGACTGTCAAGGGAAATATAACTGTGTATCATCTGCATAACACTGATGGGAAAAGCCATGGTTCTTAATGATCTGACCAAGAGGAGGCATGTGTAACGGTAGGTGTTATGGTATGATGTGTCCCCTGATGATCTACGGTGCAGGAAGAATAGCACAGCCACACAGGACCTGTTCTAGTTCTCTGGATCTCTTTTAATTCTGGAGCTGGAATAAATCAGCAGCACACTGTAGTCATCAACAGTGTGCTAGGCCACTGCAAGGATTCATGTCTCCAGATCAACAGTATTTTCCCTTTTTTGTGGTTTTTGTTTCACAATGAAAGTCTTAAAACATTCTAAATAAACATCTTGTCTATAGATAATAATTAGGACGCTCTGTGTCCTGCAACTGCAAGGATTGCTCATGTGCTCCGACCTCCAGTATTTTCCTTTGCTGAGGCACATATTGACCGCGAGGAGGAACCTTGTCTATGCAGTTGCGTTATTAACACATCAGGTGGCTCCAAAACAATAAATGTGGAAGGGAATCATGTCTTTTCTTCTTTTTTTTTTTAGAAATTCACAAAAGAGATTATTTCTAATTCCATTATACACGTATATGGAGAATCAGAGAGGGCTGAGAATGGACTCTTGCGGGACACCACAGTTAAAATCAGGCTGACATTTGCTTTAACAACAGAAAAAGTTTACTTAGACAGGTATGAACATAGTAGCTGGAGGGAAGTTCCCATAAGACCAACCCAGGTTGCTAAATGGTGCAGAGGGATGTATATTTAGCATACTTTATCTTCCCAGGTGCCAAAAAATCCTGTCCCCGTCTGCTCGGCATTTAAAGATTTGCTCTAGATTGCCGTGTTTGCCTTTAACCTTTTAGCACAACACGGTCATCTGTTAGCAAGCTTTAACCTGTTTCTATTTATCAAACAAATCTGCTTTGGCATTTTAAAAACATCTACTACACATGTTAACATCGATAGAGAAGAAAAATGAGCCGTTTCAGTGAACACAACAGAAACCAATATGCAAGAGGCGTTCCATGTGGAACCCTAATGGCTGCCATAACTCACCGGCACCTTAATACTTCCCTTAAGACCCAGTATCTGTTTATGCATACGTGAGTGCGTCTGTGCATGTGTGTGCGACACATTGATTTATCTGTTCTCGGACGATTTAAGCAGTGTCTGTTTTAAATGAGTCCATTTAATGGTTTACTGTGTTAACAAGTCCTGCAGGATTCTTAAACAAGCAGAGACATAAAACAAGTAGAGAAGAGGTTTAGAGACAGAAACAGAAACAGACACAGAATGTCACACACAACCACGAATGGTTCTTCAGCTTGACTGCATACTAGAAGTCTTTTCTGATTCCTGGAAGAACCTTTTATATGTTCCACTTGGAACTCTTTCAGAGAGCTGTACCTAGAACAAAACATGAAGAGTAATACCTGGAACCATCTGTGACAAGTTTTACCCAGAAGCCCCTATGAGAGGTCCTACAGGGAACCTTTCTGTGCTGTCAAGACCCACATAGTTCTACCAAGGTCTGCCAAGAACCTTTTTACATTCCAAGGGTTTTATCTAGAACAAACTCAGGCGGTTCTAAAGAGAAGCTTTTTATATTCTGAGGGTTTTATCTAGATCCCACTTAGAGAGTTCTACCAAGAGCATTTGTTATGAGTTTTTTTTTTCTAGAACCCACCCAGATCGTTCCACTGAGAATATTTTGTATATTCCAGGGATTTTATCTAGAACATACTCAGGTGTTTCTACAAAGAACCTTTTTTATATTCCAAGGGTTTTATCTAGAACACAGAGGGTTTTACTGAAAACCCTTTGATATTATGGTGCTAAGAACCCTTAACGCAAGAAGTCTTCAAGGTTTTCAGCAATCATTGAAGAAGGCTGTCTTCCATAAAGGGTTTTATGAATGAAAAGGCTTCTTAATAGAACGCTTAGTCTTACAAAGAACCCCAGACAAAACCTTTCTTCAAAAAAGGGTCCTTCAGAAGCAAATGGTTCTGGGTTGAACTTCAGCCCTTCAGGAAGAACCCCACTGGAGCCATCATGTCTAAGAGTGTGGAAAGAGACAGAAAGAGAGTTCATCTAAAAGAACACAACAAAAAAAGTGAGTAAAGGTTACAGGATTGAAGTGGCTGTGTTCAAACGGAGGTGTTCATGAAAAGCATACATAATGTGAAACTCACATGTGAAGTCTTCTCCACCTGTCAGCCGATGCAGGAGATATGAGAGCGTCGGCCTCATGTGTTTCTCCTGCGCCTGTCCTGTGGAAGCTTCTCTCCCTGCAAAAACGTGCCCTCGGGCAACAATAGACAGGCTTAGTTTCAGTGTATGTGTGTGCGCGCACGCGTGCGCTCTGCATGTACGTGTCCATGTACATGTCTTTGTCTGCGTGCCTGCACGGGTATTTGTGTGCTGTGTATGTGTCAAGGACAGCTGTTCCTTCTGTTTCTTAGTAGGGCCTCAGGCAAATCCCCATCCAGCCTGTCCAAACGCTCCTTTCTTCAGGGGACAGCGAGAGATTGTCACCGTTCTCCGCCCTTAATAAATCCTTCCCAACGGCAATCAACCCAATCTGAAACCTCCGCTGCTGAAAATTTCTGTTTGTTTAATTTCAGTGCTGGTAGCCTGGGACTCGTGTGCTTGAAGTGTTGAATATAATACAGCATCTCTCAAACATCCCTGTCTGCATTTAATGTTACGGTTCATGCGTGTAGATTAAGTCCACGTATGTTGCTGCGCTTGAGCAAAAGTAGGACAAGGAGAGAAGACAGAAGTGTGTAGGGCAAGAATTATAAATCATCACAATAAAAAAAGACTTTTGTCTAAAGCATTGACATAAAAAAGGATGGATGGCACATCCTCCTTTCATCCCACCGTATAAAACTGAAGCCAAAGTATCCCAGATAAAAGCGCTGCCAAATTGTGACACTGGGGATGTCATTTGGAGCCAGTGTCTGCGCAGCAGTGATCAGGGTTCAAGCCGTACCTTTAAGTTCCCACCCACACAGTCCCGAGCGAGGTTCAGCTGCCAATCATGACATAAAATCCCTTGTTGTATATTGTTCTTTATTTTAAAATGTGTTTTAATATTTTCAAAATGTATCTGTGATCTGATTATGTCTCTTTTTTTCTGTAAAGTGTCCTGTTTTTGCATCCTAATTACATAATCCTGTTACAAGTAATCCATTACTCCAATCTCCTGCATTCACTTTCTTGGAGCACAAGTGAAGGAGGGCAGGGAGGGGTGGCAGCCTGTAATGATTACAACAATTTCAGATTAGAAACAAGTCAAGTTATTGGTTGCATTTGAAGGAGATTTTTACATCAAATTACACTAATGATGTGCACAAACAAATCAGACGATGCACAGGCAATCCAGTGATATCCTGATTCTGAGACCTTCAACAAAAGGTCTTGAGACCAAGACTGATCTTAATTACTACAACACTACGACAAAAAATACACGAACACAAACTAAACTGGGTGTGACGGGTGGCGCTGCCGTGTGGGAGGAGTGAGCGGTGGCGAATTCTGAAGTTCTCAACCTGCAGTTGACTCGGCTGAACGTTCGCTTAAACCTCAGCCCCGAGCGGCGATTGTGCAGTCACAGTTTAGCAGCTGTAACAAGGAACGGCAGGCCAAGCTTTGGATTTCTCCACATGTCGAAGCCCTGCGCAAGCAATAAAGACTTTTAAATAGTTTAGAGGGTTTTTTGCAACTGAAAATATACAATCTCCCTAACCTTTGTCCGCAACAGTAAAATCGCTTGAAATATTTGGTGGTGTAGTTTGGCGTAAGGCCAGAAATGCAGCCTATTAAGGGCAAAACTACAACCGATTCAGGATCCATGGACGAGGCCGGCAGTTACTGTTTTTGGGATGATGGTCTGTGAAACAAAATTTCACTTGAATGGGACATTTTTTGACTATTGGAGTTCCAGAATAATTGGCCAGGAGACCGAGGTTCAGTTCCTATATGAGACCAATAATTAATGTTAACTGTTTTAAGAAAGTAGTTTCTTTATTCCAAAGAAACATCTTTTTCCCAAATCTAACCACGCAGTTTTAGTGCCTAAACTTACTAAGGCCTTTATTTGAAACTACAGATGTTGCATATTCTGGGGCACCTGTACTCTGGAAAGGCCTGCCTGAGGAAATTAGGTTAGCAAAAACTGTCTCGTCTTTTAAATTCCTTTTAAAGACACACTTTTAAAGACAGGCTTTGATGTGAAACACCAACCTTTGCTTTGCCCCTCAGGAGTCTAAGATCACTGAAGCGTCTTCGTTTTTATTGCAGTTTATTTGTTTCACCCTCAGAGAAGTTGAGGCCTGTTTGTCGGTGTGTTTTTAGTTTGTATCTTTTTTATGTCATAATTACTTTTTAACTTGGATCATTATTTTAGAATTGCTGTATTTTGTTTTTTTTTAAAAGTGCTATACAAATTAAGTTATTATTATCAGATTATTAATATATTTATTATTGCTAACATGAATGCAGAATGTTTGAAAGTCATACCGAGTGTCACAAAAAGCAAAAAAATTAGAAAACTTGTGTCCATGTACACAAATCTAATAGATTCATTACCTGAATCTTATCATGCGTGGCTAAATGGAATTTAGCCACTTGTCATGGAAGTGGTGATGTTAAAGGCACAGTTATGCATATTTCTATGACAAATAGCCCCAAAACTCTGCAGCTCACACCAAAACAATCTAGTTGGATACAGAGCACTATGCGCCAATATGTATTTTTGATTTGGGGATGAATTGTCCCCTTGAAACATTCACTTTTTCTGAGCTCTTTTAGGACTTTTTCCTCCCTGTTGGCTTAAACACTTCAAAGTTCAAAGTCCACCGTCAACCTTGGAGCATTTATTTCATCACAAGGTCCATTTAGTGTCTGTTCTGCTGCTCTTAATCAGCATTTTTGACCTGGAAAAAAACCCTGAATTTTGAACATATATTCATTAATAAAACCAACAAAATCACAACAACTGGGCGAACTTTGTTTGCTGACAAAGACCAAACGAT